>CM053030.1:401130806-401224447 GCA_028564925.1 Lithobates sylvaticus
GCCGCCCTGCCTCTCCTGACCCAGGGACAGCGCTGCCTGCATAGTCTAAAGTAGATAACAAATCACTTACCAGTCCCTTCTCCTACACTGCTCCTCCTGTGTCAGTGTCATTATAAAACGACACTTGTAAATATCTCAATAGCTCAGTTTTTTCTGGCTGCTCTCCGACTTCAGCTCCTCCTCCTAGCTTTAGCTTTAGATTGGAGGAGGAGAGCGGTCACATGACCATCTAAGTAATGTCAGAGAGAGCAGTCATGTGACTGACCAGGTCAGTGAACAAAACGGATATTGAGGTATATGGAAGCTTAATTTTACAATAGAAGTGACACAGAAGGAGTAGTGTGGAAGGGGCTGGTAGTGATTTTTTTCTTAACTGTGGAGAATGCTGGCAGCGCTGTCCCAAGAGACTGGGGGTCTCCTGGGAGTGTAGGGGGGCTGTGTACTGGATGGGGGCTGTATACTGGACGGGGGGCTATATACTGGGGAGGGGGGCTGTATACTGGATGGGGGGGCTGTATACTGGATGGGGGGCTGTGTACCGGGGAGGGGGGCTGTGTACCGGGGAGGGGGGCTGTATACTGGATGGGGGTCTGTATACTGGATGGGGGGCTGTATACTAGGGATGAGCCGAACACCCCCGGGTTCGGTTCGAACCAGAACCTTCGAACGGACCGAAAGTTCGCGCGAATTTTCGAACCCTATACGTTATAATGGACGCGAACGTTCGAAATCAAAAGTGCTAATTACAACGGCCAATATGCATGTTAATGTCATAAAACAGGTTTGGGGACCCGGGTCCTGCCCCAGGGGACATATATCAATGCAAAAAGAACTTTTAAAAACTAACGTTTTTTCGGGAGCAGTCATTTTAATGATGCATAAAGTGAAAAAAAAAAAAGTGACATTTTCCTTTAAATATGGTACCTGGGGGGTGTCCAAAGTATGCCTGTGAAGTGGCATGTGTTTCCCGTGTTTAGAACTGTCCTTGCACAAAATGACATTTGTAAAGGAAAAAAAGAAGCCATTTAAAACCACTTGCGGCTTTAGGTTTGATCTTAAGTAGAATCTGAACAGGTACATTATGAAGTGTAGCTCCATCCCAAAAAAATCTATTTTTAAGCTTTTTGGAGAACATAGGGAGGGGTTATCACCCCTGTAACATTTGCTGTCTTTGCACATCTGTTCAGAACATGTCACCTCACTTTCCGTCCCAATGACAAATGTTTTTGGAAAAGTGGGGTTTTAATTGAAACAAGGATTGGTGATAAAGTATCAGTAGAGAGGAGATACCTTTTTCCCAAATTAAATCTAACAGGATAGAATTTCCCTTCCTAGGGGTAGATTTCCTCTCACTTCCTGTTTTCTCTTTCCATTTGCAAGTAGGAGTCGTTTGTAAGTTGGATGTTTGAAAGTAGGGGCCTGGCGTATATACTCTGCAGAAATTTGCCCTATTAGATGTTGGTGTAGCCACAAGACTGGTGGGCACAGGAATGGGCCCTGCTGTGAGTTAATAGATCAAGATTTGTAATTGCATGTACCTGTTGAACAGGGCAGAAAAATTGGGGGTGGTGGTGGTGGTGGTGGTGGTGGACGGTTTTGCCACAAGACTGTAAGCTCTCACAGTTACTCTTGGTGGGCGCAGGAATGGGCCCTGCTGTGAGTTATTAGATCAAGATTTGTAATTGCAAGCACCTGATGAACAGGGCAGAAAAATTGGGCCTTTGGCGGTGGTGGTGGACGGTGTTGCCACAAGACTGTAGGCCCTCATAGTTACTCTTGGTGGGCGCAGGAATGGGCCCTGCTGTGAGTTATTAGATCAAGATTTGTAATTGCAAGCACCTGATGAACAGGGCAGAAAAATTGGGCCTTTGGCGGTGGTGGTGGACGGTGTTGCCACAAGACTGCAGGCCCTCATAGTTACTCTTGGTGGGCGCAGGAATGGGCCCTGCTGTGAACTATTAGATCAAGATTTGTAATTACCCGCCCCTGTTAAACAGGGGCTGAAAAATTGTGCCTTAGGCACTGGTGCTGGTGCCACAACACTGCAACCCCTCACAGAGACTGTACTTGGAGCACAGCAGTCACACGTGTTGCGAAGCATTTTTTTAAAAAATTGTAAGTACACGCCCCTGTTAAACAGGGGCTGAAAAATTGTGCCTTAGGCACTGGTGCTGGTGCCACAACACTGCAACACGGCCCTCACAGAGACTGTACTTGGAGCACAGCAGTCACACGTGTTGCGAAGCATTTTTTAAAAAAATTGTAAGTACACGCCCCTGTTAAACAGGGGCTGAAAAATTGTGCCTTAGGCACTGGTGCTGGTGCCACAACACTGCAACACGGCCCTCACAGAGACTGTACTTGGAGCACAGCAGTCACACGTGTTGCGAAGCATTTTTTAAAAAAATTGTAAGTACACGCCCCTGTTAAACAGGGGCTGAAAAATTGTGCCTTAGGCACTGGTGCTGGTGCCACAACACTGCAACACGGCCCTCACAGAGACTGTACTTGGAGCACAGCAGTCACACGTGTTGCGAAGCATTTTTTTTAAAAATTGTAAGTACACGCCCCTGTTAAACAGGGGCTGAAAAATTGTGCCTTAGGCACTGGTGCTGTGGCATGGATCATTGAGGAGGAGGAAGAGGATAGTCAGTGAACATAAGAGGACAGTCACTCAGCATCAGCATAGGCAGTCTTGAAGGGATGTGACATTAAAAATTATTCGGTTATATCCGCCTCAGGTGCCTGGTAGCTGGTGGTGATCCAAGACTGATTCATTTTGATGAATGTCAGTCGATCAACCGAGGCGGTGGACAGGCGCACCCTATGATCAGTCACAAATCCTCCAGCAGCACTGAATGTGCGTTCGGAAAGAACGCTGGAGGCAGGACAGGCCAGTAGCTCAATTGCATACTGTGCAAGCTCTGGCCAGTGATCCATCCTCAGGACCCAGTAAGCCAGAGGATTTTCGGTGGGAAAGGTGTCCAAGTCTGACCTTGCCCCAAGGTATTCCTGCACCATGTATATCAGACGCTGGCGATGGTTGCTGGAACCGATCATACCTTGGGGCTGCGGACTAAAAAATTGTCTGAACGCATCGGTCAGACGTCCACCTTCCCCACCGCTCCTTCTGCCACTGACCGAAGCCTCAGCAACTCGTCGCCCAGGACCAGGAGTTTGTAGCCTCCCAGTTTCTGGGAACGCGTTGCACAGACCTTTCTGCAAGGCCTCCCTGAGATGTCTCATCCTCTGCTCCCTCTGCGACGGCAAGATAAGGTCCGCAACCTTACCCTTGTACCGCGGATCAAGGAGAGTGGCCAGCCAGTAATGGTCCCTCTCCTTGATCCGAAGAACACGAGGATCCTTCCGCAGGCTTTGCAGGATCAGGGAGGCCATGCAGCGTAGGTTAGCTGAGGCATTCGGTCCGGAGTCTTCTGGGTCACTGAGGATGACATGATCGCCAGCCACCTCCTCCCAGCCACGTACAAGTCCACTGGCTTGTTGGGACTGTACATCATCCCTAAAAGACTGCTGCTGCTGATGCTGAGTGCCAGGCTCCACCTCCATGCTCACACAATCCTCCTCCTCCTCCTCCTCCTCCTCCTCCTCCTCATCCTCTTCCTGTGTGATGGGTGGGACAGAAGGAACACTGTCCGGATAAAGGGGGCCTTGAGAGGCAAGGAAGTCCTCCTCTTCCTGCCTCTGTTCTGCCTCAAGTGCCCTGTCCATTATCCCACGCAGCGTATGCTCCAACAGGTGGACAAGAGGGACAGTGTCACTGATGCATGCACTGTCACTGCTCACCATCCTCGTGGCCTCCTCAAATGGTGAGAGGACAGTGCATGCATCCCTGATCATGCTCCACTGACGTGGGGAAAAAAAACCAAGCTCCCCTGACCCTGTCCTGGTGCCGTAGTCGCAAAGGTACTCATTGATGGCCCTCTGCTGCGTGTGCAGTCGCTGCAGCATGGCCAACGTTGAGTTCCACCTGGTGGGCATGTCAGATATTAGGCGGTTCTTGGGCAGGTTCAGCTCCTTTTGCAGCTCAGTCAGCCGAGCACTGGCATTATAAGATCGGCGGAAATGCACACAGACTTTCCTGGCCTGCCTCAGGACATCCTGTAAGCCTGGGAACCTGCCCAAGAACCGCTGCACCACCAGGTTGAGGACGTGAGCCATGCAGGGCACATGGGTGAGCTGCCCCTGTCGCAGGGCGGAGAGGAGGTTGGTGCCATTGTCAGAAACGACCATTCCTGGCTTAAGCTGACGTGGCGTCAACCACCTCTCGGCCTGCCCCTGCAGAGCTGCCAGAACCTCTGGCCCAGTGTGGCTCCTGTCCCCCAAACACACCAGCGCAAGCACGGCATGGCATCTTTTTGCCTGCGTACTTGCGTAGCCCCTTGTACGCCTACGGAGCACCGCTGGTTCCAAGGACAGAGCACTGGAGGAAGAAGAAGAGGAGGGGGTGGAGGAGAGAGGTGTGTCACAACCAGTAGCAGTAGTCGCGTTTTGGAGGCGTGGTGGCGGAACAACCTCCAACACTACTGCACCTTGTCCTGCATCCCTCCCAGCTGCCAATAGAGTGACCCAATGGGCCGTGAAAGAAAGGTACCGTCCCTGTCCATGCCTGCTGGACCATGAGTCAGCGGTAATATGCACCTTACCGCTGACCGCCCTGTCCAGCGAGGCATGGACATTGCCCTCCACATGCCGGTAGAGAGACGGAATCGCCTTCCGCGAGAAAAAGTGGCGTTTGGGAACCTGCCACTGAGGAACCGCACATTGAACAAACTCACGGAAGGGGGCCGAGTCTACCAACTGAAAAGGCAGCAGTTGAAGTGCTAGCAATTTAGCAAGGCTAGCATTCAACCGCTGGGCATGTGGATGGCTGGGAGTGTACTTCTTTCTACGGTCCAGCAGCTGGGGCAGGGAAATTTGCCTGCTGCATTCGGACGTCGGTGTACTGCAAGTACTTGGTTGTGACACACCGAATTCTACACCTTCAGTCCTCTCAGAGCAGCTTTCAGAGAGGACTGAAGGTGTAGTGGGGATGGAGATCCCAGCTGAGGAGGAGCAAGGAGAGGTCCGCTTAGTTCTTTGGTGTGGGTCTTTTATGTGTGCCTGCCAACGAGCTGCATGGCAGGTCGCCATATGTCTGGTCATGCTTGTCGTGCCCAAGCGGCTGATGTTTTGGCCACGCGAGATACGCTTGAGACAAATATTGCAAATAGCAGTGGTGCGATCTGCTGCACTCGTCTCAAAAAAGGCCCACACCAAAGAACTTTTCTGATAACGTGCAGAGGCAGCGCCCTGCACAGGCGGAGCTCTGCGGTGTTGTACAGTTGCTGTGCTGGCCTCTACCTGGCCTCCAGGGGGCATCCTGCCTCGTTGGACATGTGACGCCGCATCCTCCTCCTCCTCGTCCTCCTCCTCATCCTCTCTCCCTTGAGGCACCCACGTGGAGTCAGTGACCTCATCATCCCCTCCCTCTTCACCACTAGAGCAAACCTGGCAGTAAGCTGCAGCTGGTGGAACTGTACTGCCAGATTCCTCAAGCTGGGTATCGTCATCCGAGCCTTCGAATCGTTGGGCATCCTCCTGGAGCATGTACCCAACACTGTGCTCAAAGAGTTCGGGGGACTCCTCAGGAGGACATGGTGGGTCTAGGGAAGGGGTGGCTGATGATGCTCTGTCAGTACCCTGAGCCTGGGTGAGAGAGGATGAGGAGGATGAGGAGGGCTTGGTCATCCATTCTACCAAGCCTTCAGCATGATGCGGCTCCACATGTCCAGCTGCCGAAAACAAAGACGCGCGTGTCCCATGGCCACGTGCTGATGACGATGCACGACCACGTCCACGTCCACGGCCACGTCCACTAGAAACAGAGCCTGCCTGCCCTGTGTTCTTGGCTCTGCACGCTCTGCCTCCCCTTGGCGGTCTTCCAGCCATTGTAGTCGGTAGTCCTGTGGGTGCTGCTGAGAAGAAAATATAGGAGCTCTGTGTGATGCCACTAACACACTAGAAGTCCTATGGGTGCTTCTGCAAAGAAAATAGAGGAGCTCTGTGTGATGCCACTAACACACTAGAAGTCCTATGGGTGCTTCTGCAAAGAAAATAGAGGAGCTCTGTGTGATGCCACTAACACACTAGAAGTCCTGTGGGTGCTGCTGAGAAGAATATATAGGAGCTCTGTGTGATGCCACTAACACACTAGAAGTCCTATGGGTGCTTCTGCAAAGAAAATAGAGGAGCTCTGTGTGATGCCACTAACACACTAGAAGTCCTGTGGGTGCTTCTGCAAAGAAAATAGAGGAGCTCTGTGTGATGCCACTAACACACTAGAAGTCCTGTGGGTGCTTATGCAAAGAAAATAGAGGAGCTCTGTGTGATGCCACTAACACACTAGAAGTCCTGTGGGTGCTGCTGAGAAGAATATATAGGAGCTCTGTGTGATGCCACTAACACACTAGAAGTCCTATGGGTGCTTCTGCAAAGAAAATAGAGGAGCTCTGTGTGATGCCACTAACACACTAGAAGTCCTGTGGGTGCTGCTGAGAAGAATATATAGGAGCTCTGTGTGATGCCACTAACACACTAGAAGTCCTATGGGTGCTTCTGCAAAGAAAATAGAGGAGCTCTGTGTGATGCCACTAAACACACTAGAAGTCCTGTGGGTGCTTCTGCAAAGAAAATAGAGGAGCTCTGTGTGATGCCACTAACACACTAGAAGTCCTGTGGGTGCTTATGCAAAGAAAATAGAGGAGCTCTGTGTGATGCCACTAACACACTAGAAGTCCTGTGGGTGCTTATGCAAAGAAAATAGAGGAGCTCTGTGTGATGCCACTAACACACTAGAAGTCCTGTGGGTGCTTATGCAAAGAAAATAGAGGAGCTCTGTGTGATGCCACTAACACACTAGAAGTCCTGTGGGTGCTGCTGAGAAGAATATATAGGAGCTCTGTGTGATGCCACTAACACACTAGAAGTCCTATGGGTGCTTCTGCAAAGAAAATAGAGGAGCTCTGTGTGATGCCACTAACACACTAGAAGTCCTGTGGGTGCTTCTGCAAAGAAAATAGAGGAGCTCTGTGTGATGCCACTAACACACTAGAAGTCCTGTGGGTGCTTATGCAAAGAAAATAGAGGAGCTCTGTGTGATGCCACTAACACACTAGAAGTCCTGTGGGTGCTGCTGAGAAGAATATATAGGAGCTCTGTGTGATGCCACTAACACACTAGAAGTCCTATGGTGCTTCTGCAAAGAAAATAGAGGAGCTCTGTGTGATGCCACTAACACACTAGAAGTCCTGTGGGTGCTGCTGAGAAGAATATATAGGAGCTCTGTGTGATGCCACTAACACACTAGAAGTCCTATGGGTGCTTCTGCAAAGAAAATAGAGGAGCTCTGTGTGATGCCACTAACACACTAGAAGTCCTGTGGGTGCTTCTGCAAAGAAAATAGAGGAGCTCTGTGTGATGCCACTAACACACTAGAAGTCCTGTGGGTGCTTATGCAAAGAAAATAGAGGAGCTCTGTGTGATGCCACTAACACACTAGAAGTCCTGTGGGTGCTTATGCAAAGAAAATAGAGGAGCTCTGTGTGATGCCACTAACACACTAGAAGTCCTGTGGGTGCTTATGCAAAGAAAATAGAGGAGCTCTGTGTGATGCCACTAACACACTAGAAGTCCTGTGGGTGCTGCTGAGAAGAATATATAGGAGCTCTGTGTGATGCCACTAACACACTAGAAGTCCTATGGGTGCTTCTGCAAAGAAAATAGAGGAGCTCTGTGTGATGCCACTAACACACTAGAAGTCCTGTGGGTGCTGCTGAGAAGAATATATAGGAGCTCTGTGTGATGCCCCTAACACACTAGAAGTCCTGTGGGTGCTTATGCAAAGAAAATAGAGGAGCTCTGTGTGATGGGACTAACACACTTCAAGTCCTATAGGTGCTTCTGGGAAGAAAATATAGCTCTGTGTGTGTGATGGGACTAACACACTTCAAGTCCTATAGGTGCTTCTGGGAAGAAAATATAGCTCTGTGTGTGTAATGGGACTAACACACTTCAAGTCCTATAGGTGCTTCTGGGAACAAAATATAGCTCTGTGTGTGTAATGGGACTAACACACTTCAAGTCCTATAGGTGCTTCTGGGAACAAAATATAGCTCTGTGTGTGTGATGGGACTAACACACTTCAAGTCCTATAGGTGCTTCTGGGAAGAAAATATAGCTCTGTGTGTGTAATGGGACTAACACACTTCAAGTCCTATAGGTGCTTCTGGGAAGAAAATATAGCTCTGTGTGTGTGATGGGACTAACACACTTCAAGTCCTATAGGTGCTTCTGGGAAGAAAATATAGCTCTGTGTGTGTAATGGGACTAACACACTTCAAGTCCTATAGGTGCTTCTGGGAACAAAATATAGCTCTGTGTGTGTAATGGGACTAACACACTTCAAGTCCTATAGGTGCTTCTGGGAACAAAATATAGCTCTGTGTGTGTGATGGGACTAACACACTTCAAGTCCTATAGGTGCTTCTGGGAAGAAAATATAGCTCTGTGTGTGTAATGGGACTAACACACTTCAAGTCCTATAGGTGCTTCTGGGAAGAAAATATAGCTCTGTGTGTGTGATGGGACTAACACACTTCAAGTCCTATAGGTGCTTCTGGGAAGAAAATATAGCTCTGTGTGTGTAAATGGGACTAACACACTTCAAGTCCTATAGGTGCTTCTGGGAACAAAATATAGCTCTGTGTGTGTAATGGGACTAACACACTTCAAGTCCTATAGGTGCTTCTGGGAAGAAAATATAGCTCTGTGTGTGTGATGGGACTAACACACTTCAAGTCCTATAGGTGCTTCTGGGAAGAAAATATAGCTCTGTGTGTGTAATGGGACTAACACACTTCAAGTCCTATAGGTGCTTCTGGGAACAAAATATAGCTCTGTGTGTGTAATGGGACTAACACACTTCAAGTCCTATAGGTGCTTCTGGGAAGAAAATATAGCTCTGTGTGTGTAATGGGACTAACACACTTCAAGTCCTATAGGTGCTTCTGGGAACAAAATATAGCTCTGTGTGTGTGATGGGACTAACACACTTCAAGTCCTATAGGTGCTTCTGGGAACAAAATATAGCTCTGTGTGTGTAATGGGACTAACACACTTCAAGTCCTATAGGTGCTTCTGGGAACAAAATATAGCTCTGTGTGTGTGATGGGACTAACACACTTCAAGTCCTATAGGTGCTTCTGGGAAGAAAATATAGCTCTGTGTGTGTAATGGGACTAACACACTTCAAGTCCTATAGGTGCTTCTGGGAAGAAAATATAGCTCTGTGTGTGTAATGGGACTAACACACTTCAAGTCCTATAGGTGCCTCTGGGAACAAAATATAGGAGCTCTGCCTGCCTGCCACGAACACACTACAAGTCCTATAGGTGCTTCTGGTAACAAAATATAGGAGCTCTGCCTGCCTGCCACTAACACACTACAAGTCCTATAGGTGCTTCTGGGAAGAAAATATAGCTCTGTGTGTGTAATGGGACTAACACACTTCAAGTCCTATAGGTGCTTCTGGGAACAAAGTATAGCTCTTTGTGTGTAATGGGACTAACACACTTCAAGTCCTATAGGTGCTTCTGGGAAGAAAATATAGCTCTGTGTGTGTAATGGGACTAACACACTTCAAGTCCTATAGGTGCTTCTGGGAACAAAATATAGCTCTGTGTGTGTAATGGGACTAACACACTTCAAGTCCTATAGGTGCTTCTGGGAACAAAATATAGCTCTGTGTGTGTGATGGGACTAACACACTTCAAGTCCTATAGGTGCTTCTGGGAACAAAATATAGCTCTGTGTGTGTAATGGGACTAACACACTTCAAGTCCTATAGGTGCTTCTGGGAACAAAATATAGCTCTGTGTGTGTGATGGGACTAACACACTTCAAGTCCTATAGGTGCTTCTGGGAAGAAAATATAGCTCTGTGTGTGTAATGGGACTAACACACTTCAAGTCCTATAGGTGCTTCTGGGAAGAAAATATAGCTCTGTGTGTGTAATGGGACTAACACACTTCAAGTCCTATAGGTGCTTCTGGGAAGAAAATATAGCTCTGTGTGTGTAATGGGACTAACACACTTCAAGTCCTATAGGTGCCTCTGGGAACAAAATATAGGAGCTCTGCCTGCCTGCCACGAACACACTACAAGTCCTATAGGTGCTTCTGGTAACAAAATATAGGAGCTCTGCCTGCCTGCCACTAACACACTACAAGTCCTATAGGTGCTTCTGGTAACAAAATATAGGAGCTCTGCCTGCCTGCCACGAACACACTACAAGTCCTATAGGTGCTTCTGGTAACAAAATATAGGAGCTCTGCCTGCCTGCCACTAACACACTACAAGTCCTATAGGTGCTTCTGGTAACAAAATATAGGAGCTCTGCCTGCCTGCCACGAAACACACTACAAGTCCTATAGGTGCTTCTGGTAACAAAATATAGGAGCTCTGCCTGCCTGCCACGAACACACTACAAGTTCTATAGGTGCTTCTGGTAACAAAATATAGGAGCTCTGCCTGCCTGCCACGAACACACTACAAGTCCTATAGGTGCTTCTGGTAACAAAATATAGGAGCTCTGCCTGCCTGCCACGAGCACACTACAAGCCCCTCTTTGTCAATCAATCTTTGTAACTGAATCTATCTAACTCAATCTCTGCAAGTGAATCTCTCTATCTATCTAAATGCAGCAGAGTGTCACAGAAACAGCCTGCTCAATCTGCGCCGGAACAGCATGTGACCGGCGCAGACGGCGTGGCGGCGTTTTATAGGGGGGGGCGTGTACTACAGCCCCTGAGCTGTAATTGGCTACAGGCGTCCTGCCTGTAGCCAATTATGGCTCTTCGAGTTTCCGGGGCTGTGATTGGCCAAGCATGCGGGGTCACAGTGCATGCTTGGCCAATCATCAGCCAGCAATGCACTGCGTCGGCCGCGCCGGCCGCAATGCATTGCGGGGCCGCTCGCATCACACGAACGTGATGCGAGCGGCCAAAATAGTTCTGGGCTCGCCGAGCGAGCGAACGCCCGGTGCTCGATGCGAACGTGGGTTCGCATCGAGCACCGGGCCCATCCTTACTGTATACTGGGATGGGGGCTGTTTACTGGATGGGGGGCTGTATACTGGATGGGGGGCTGTATACTGGGGAGGGGGCTGTATACTAGATGGGGGCTGTGTACTGGCTGGGGGGCTGTATACTGGATGGGAGGGGTGTGTACTGTTTCTTCTAACTTCCTGTTGTATCTCTAGGACAGAAGATGAGGGAAAACCTTACCAATGGTACACATATAGCAAAACATATACTGGCAGTGGCTTTAACCCTTCCCTACTCTATCCAAAACTAAAAACTTCTGGTGACAACTGTAAAACTTTGAATTTTCCTGTACTTTCGGTCTCTGAGGCAGTGGTCATCAAGACAGCTAGAGAAGGTAAATCTCCTCAGCAGGGACACAAAAAGCAATACAACCTGGTAGAAGTTCTAACTTTTTACAATCCATCCAAAACTTTGGTACTTTCTATATTACTGGCCTAGAATAAGCATACAGATAAGTAAGTAAGGTCTAAGGTAGAATACATCAACACACTTAATCAATAGCGATAACATAAAATAAATAAACACTGCAAACAGACGACCAACTTTTTTAGAATAAAAATGAGAGGGTGGAAATCACACAGAAACAAAATATAGCATTCTTTTATTATATATATAATGTAAGAACACAGCCTAGTCCCACAGGGCCTTATGTTCTTAGAATGTCTTGCCATTTGTTGGAGCATCTGAGGATATTTACTCAAACGCATTACATAGGGATGTATTTCTGTGAAACTGATGACAGGCAGTCCCCTGGTTACAAACAAGAAACAAGAAGGTTCTGTAGGTTTGTTCTTAAGTTGAATTTGTATGTAAGTTGGAACAGTACATTTTTTTAAGTGTAACTCCAGCCCAAAAAAATATTTTTAAGTTTTTTGGATAGCATAAGGAAGGGTTAACACCCCTGTAATGTTTGTTTTGCTGTCTGCCCCTGTTCAGAAAGTTTCACCTCACTTTCTGTCCCTGTGACAATTGTATTTTGAAAATTTTGGGCTGTTGTGGAAACAAGAATTGGTGATAAAGCTTCATTGGAGACACCTTTTTCCCATGATAGCTCCTACTGGAGTGAATTTCCCTTCCTAGGTGGAGATTTCTTCTCACTTCCTGTTGTCTCCCTCCATTTGTAGGTATGAGTCATTTGTAAATTGAATGTTTGTAACTTGGGGACTGCCTGTTTACATATGTTCTGTTCTGTGAATGCCAGCAAAATCTTATTTTACCAGGTTGGATGTTCTTCATCCATGAGTATAGCATGCATACGGAAAATACTGCATTATGGCCACTAGATGGAAAAAATGAATACTTTACCATGATCCTTAGCTCCACCTAGTGGCCATAATGTGATATTTTCCTGATTCGTGTATATACAGTATCTCACAAAAGTGAGTACACCCCTCACATTTTTGTAAATATTTTATTATATCTTTTCATGTGCAACACTGAAGAAATTACACTTTGCTACAATGTAAAGTAGTGAGTGTGCAGCTTGTATAACAGTGTAAATTTGCTGTCCCCTCAAAATAACTTAACACACAGCCATTAATGTCTAAACCGCTGGCAACAAAAGTGAGTACACCCCTAAGTGAAAATCTCCAAATTGGGCCAAAAGTGTTAATATTTTGTGTGGTCACTATTATTTTCCAGCACTGCCTTAACCCTCTTGGGCATGGAGTTCACCAGAGCTTCACAGGTTGCCACTGGAGTCCTTTTCCACTCCTCCATGAACACATCACGGATGTTAGAGACCTTGCGCTTCTTCCACCTTCCGTTTGAGGATGCCCCACAGATGCTCAATAGGGTTTAGGTCTGGAGACATGCTTGGCCACTCCATCACCTTTACCCTTAGCTTTTTTAGCAAGGCAGTGGTCATCTTGGAGGTGTGTTTGGGGTCGTTATCATGTTGGAATACTGCCCTGCGGCACAGTCTCTGAAGGGAGGTGATCGTGCTCTTCTTCAGTATGTCACAGAATATGTTGGCATTCATGGTTCCCTCAATGAACTGTAGCTCCCCAGTGCCGGCAGCACTCATGCAGCCCCAGACCATGACACTCCCACCACCATGCTTGACTGTAGACAAGACACACTTGTCTTTGTACTCCTCACCTGGTTGCCGCAACACACGCTTGATGCCACCTGAACCAAATAAGTTTATCTTGGTCTCATCAGACCACAGGACATTATTCCAGTAATTCATGTCCTTAGTCTGTTTGTCTTCAGCAAACTGTTTGTTGGCTTTCTTGTGCATCATCTTTAGAAGATGCTTCCTTCTGGGATGACAGCCATGCAGACCAATGTGATGCAGTGTGCGGCATATGGTCTGAGCACTGACAGGCTAACCCCCCACCCCTTCAACTTCTGCAGCAATGCTGGCAGCACTCATACGTCTATTTCCCAAAGACAACCTTTGGATATGACGCTGAGCATGTGCACTCAACTTCTTTGGTCCACCATAGCTTGGCCTGTTCTGAGTGGAACCTGTCCTGTTATATCGCTGTATGGTCTTGGCCACCATGCTGTAGCTCAGTTTCAGGGTCTTGTCAATTTTCTTATAGCCTAGGCCATCTTTATGTAGAGCAACCATTCTTTTTTTCAGATCCTCAGAGAGTTCTTTGCCATGAGGTGCCATGTTGAACTTCCAGTGACCAGTATGAGAGAGAGTAAGAGCGATAACACCAAATTTAACACACCTGCTTCCCATGCACACCAGAGACCTTGCAACACTAACGAGTCACATGACACCAGGGAGGAAAAATGGCTAATTGGGCCCAATTTGGAAATTTTCACTTAGGGGTGTACTCACTTTTGTTGCCAGCGGTTTAGACTTTAATAGTTGTGTGTTGAGTTATTTTGAGGGGACAGCAAATTTACACTGTTATACAAGCTGTACACTCACTACTTTACATTGTAGCAAAGTGTAATTTCTTCAGTGTTGTCACATGAAAAGATATAATAAAATATTTACAAAAATGTGAGGGGTGTACTTACTTTTGTGAGATACTGTGTGTGTGTATATATATATATATATATATATATATATATATATATATATATATATATATATATATATATACACACATATACACACATACACACACACACACACACACACACACACACACACACACACACACACACACACACACACACACACACACACACACACACACACACACACACACTTTCTATGATTATATACTTATAATATTTATAATTTGCCACAATGCATCATTTGCCTAAAAGGCACATTGGAAATTGACAAAGGAGAAAATACAACAGGAATTACTCTGTATGATCACTTTTACACATTACCACTGATAAAAAATGTGTGCTAATAGGGTTTGTCCACTCATGTCTGCTATCACTTCATTTGTTAGGTGTTTAATTCAACACGCATAGTAAAATGTTTCAAATGAAAAATTTCAACTTGGGGGAAATTGTTGTTGTAACATTTAATCAATCAAAGTTAAGATACTGTACTTCACACTGAAACCAGATTTGCAGCTGTTGCAGATTACTAAATGGCTTCAGCCCAGTTGCTGATTATATTAATGCTGCTCATGCCAACAGGGAGCTCTTGAGACAATTATGAAAGATCGCAATTTGAAATAGTGAACAGCTTCAGCTATTTTAGTGCACTAATAAAATATTGAGCAGACTTCACAATGAATCCCTTTTCTAAGGTTACAATGGGCATTAAAAAAATCTATTGTGGGGCACCTAAAAATGTTTTTCCATTTTTTGAAATGCTTAACAAGAAAAATCTGTCTTAAAATGAAATTAAAAAGATGTATTAATAGAGAAATATGGGATAAAAAAAATAAACACACATGCTCAACCAGGTGGTGGCAGCATCGGTCCAATACTGCATTTGTCCCCTGCCACCTCTAATGCCGCGTCCACACAAGCGGACTTTTCAACGGACTAGGTCCGACGGTCTTTCCGACAGACTTTCGACTGAGTTCCGACAAACTTTTCAAATGAACGGACTTGGCCACACACAATCACACTAAATTCTGACGGATTCGAACGTGATAACGTACGACTGGACTAGAATAAGGAAGTTCGTAGCCAGTAGCCAATAGCTGCCCTAGCGTCGTTGTTTGTCCGTCGGACTAGCACACAGACGAGCAGATTTTTTGATAGGAACTGGGTCCAGCGGAGTTCCGTCTGGAAAATTTAAGACATGTTCTATTTCTAAAGTCTGTCGGATTTTTCGACAGCAAAAGTCCGATGGAGCCCACACACAATCGAATTGTCCGACGGATTTGTTCCGTCGGACCTTTGCTGTCGAAAAGTCCTCTCGTGTGTACGCGGCATAAGACCAAGAACTTAGCAATCAAAGGCCGCTGATCCCTCAATTCTAGGTCTTCAGTGAGCAACAAGCCAGTGACTGTCAGCCACCGGCTCTCTGCTCTGCCTCTCTGGCACTCACTTTAGGTGCTAGGCTGTGGGCTGTGGTGGGTGCGGGAGCAGCTGATTCAGCCTCTCAGCTGTGTGCTGAGAGGCCGAGCCAGCTGCTTGTCAGGAATCTGGGTGGATCCTGACATTAAAGTCAGGATCGCTCCAGAGTCTAGAGCGGCTGTGTAATGTCAGCCGACAGAGTACTTTAGCCCGCTGTCTGCTGAATATGGGTGAGAGGAGTGCAGAACTATGTACACTCTTGTGACCCACAGGAGAAGTAGGGTCAAAGGAGCTTTGGCCCTACGTTTCCTTTAAGAACACAAGAATAGTGACATACACACAGCAACCTATATACACACTAGTGAACTCAAATAAAAAAAATAATAATAACTAACTAGACTATTTACAGCATTTACAGAACCGCAATCAAAATGCACTGCCTCTGTGATCTGTTGCAGTTGACAATACATTAGCAGCACCCCAAATGCAGATTGCAGGTGCAATTTGGAGCTCATTTAAATGAGGACAGTACTCCTGCGTGATTCTGGTGTGAATCAGACCATACTAAAAAACCTGCTGTAGGCCGTTCATAATTAGCTTATAGAGGCAAGTGGTAAACCCTTTTGGCTGCCAGCGTCCTTGTTGTTTCATTTTTTTTTTTCCATACATTTAAAAATAATAATTTTAGGCCTTAAGACTAGTTAAAACCACTGTGCAATATATACAGTATTTTCTGAAAGCAGACACCTCCCTAGGGTAGATTTAGACATGCATCTAAATCTACCTCTCCTCTGAAGCCCGATACGCCTTTGAAATGCGCTTCAGAAGCGATTGACAGGCAGTGAGGAGGTGATGTAATGCCTCCTCACCGCCTGTTTTAACCCCATTTTTGCTGACAAACACACCACAACCCTGTGCATTGCCACCCGCCAATCGCTACATGTCGGATAGATTTTGCCACAGCAAGCATTGGGGCCACGGCATGTAAATGCAACTCAACCACCCATTTTTACCTCTGCTTTTGGCTACATATGCCATATGTCGGTGGCAGAAAAAGGGTTAAGTAGACCCTCCCATCAGACTATTAATTAAAAAAAAAAAAATCCCATAAGATTATATGTCTATTTAACACATTACCGCTGATAAAAAATGTGTGCTAATAGGGTTTTAGTCATGTTATATATCCATAACACTGTGCTATGTATAGACATCCAAAAAAAGTCTTTATTACTCAAGTGACACTCTGTAGTATTCTTCTTTACTCCTCTCCTGGCAGCTACATACAAGGTTATAGGTTAGGGGAGGGGCGAAGTAGTTAAAGCGTAACTAAACCCAAAAACAAAAATGTAATTTGGCAGGGCGGGAGTCAAGATAATAATGCCCATTGGGGAAATAGCTGGGTCTCATGGGACAGCAGTTATTCCCTCAATTCAGCGTTTTCTGAGTTTTCAGAGTTTTTAACCTGATAATATATTAAATTGTTTATAAGCTGGATCATTCATATTTGGTAGCATTTTCTTTCAATGTTAAATCAAGTTAAAGAAGACCTTTTTCCCTTTTCCCTGAAATTCACGTCAGCAGGCATCACTGCATGTTGACGTTAAATCTCGTAACACTTTTTTAAAAACATTAAATTTTTTTCGCTACTTACCTTTTTTGGTTTCCACTCCCTGGGGAAATCTCATAACTAAACTGCAATATCAAGCAAGACCTCATAATATGCCCCCTTTCATATGGGCCAGACTGCATTTTGATCAGCAGGGGGATCCCCTGCTGATCAGAGCAGGCAGATAACAGGTCAGGGTCCGCTCAGTTTCTGCGGAGCGATTATGGACAGAGCCCACTCCAATCTATGGGTGGCTGGCTGTAAACGGACTCCACTGTCTGTTTACACCTAACTACCCTCTAATCCGATCCACCTAGATGGTGGAGGAATGGTCCTTTTCTACTTGTTTTTACCAGATCGGATTGTAAGTAGGCGAGTGTAAAGGGACACATGTCTGTTTACATCTAATGGTCTATAGGGGTGACTGGACCATTAGATCAGGTCTGCCTGAAACCTGACCGGTTAGCCTGATTGGAACATTTGTGTGAAAGAGGCCTTTTATTATACTACGCATGCGTGAGATAAACTGAAGTACACCACACACCTCATTTCATGAATGCACCATGCAAAATTACATTCAGTTGCTGATTAAAACAGTTCCCCAAAAATCTCACAAGATCTCAGGGAAGGATTTTTTTTTTTGCAACAAATAAATGTACAGCTCATGCACAAGATGAAGTGCATACTGACATCTGCTTTATCTCACACATGTGCAGTGTCAAGTAAGGTTTTCAAATGGTGACCTGGGAAGGGGGACCCAGGCAGCACAGAGGCAGCATAAAAACAGGTAAATATGAAGAAAAAAATCACAGCGATTTAGGAATGATTGTTACGCCATTATACATAGTAGATGAAAGATAGAAGGAGGGAGGGAGGAAGGTCATCCTTAAAGTGGATGTAAACCCAACATTTATTTTACATTTTTTTAATGTCATAATGTAGAGTATAAGATTTTCTATCATTTGAGCCCAGTCTTGCGACAAAGAGTTAATCCAGCTCTGAGCAATCCTCTTTTATTGGTCAGTGAGATGAATCTTGACAAACAGAGAAAAACATTGTCAAATCCTCCCCCTTGCTGTGATTGACAGGGGATTTACATGTCTCTTGCACTAGCCTAAGAGACATGCATCCTTTTTTAATTTCCTCCCACTCCTTTCTTCTGCTGCTCTGCCAGGATTGGCTGCTCCAGACCTCAGCATTTTTCACTGGATGTTCGAGATCATAGCAGAAGTTCAGTGTAAGAAATACACAGGAGAAAATGCATATTGACAACGGGAGTGTAGAGGTGGGCAGGGATTCTACTGACATTTCACGACTCCACCCACCAAGATCCAGACAACAGACCCACCCACAGAATCTGCAGTTTTTCGGGTCTCATAACAGACAGAGGGGAGACATTTGACAGGTAAAGATACATGCAGGAGGCATGTATATCCTTATAGATAGCCCTTATGGCAGTAGTTTAGAAAGGATGACATTGGGTTTACATCCACTTTAAGGCTTTTTAGGTATGGCATCCTTCACATTGTTACACGGGAATAGCCTGGTCCACTGTAAGTATGTATGTGGCATACCTGTGGGATCCCTGTGGAAGCTTGAAATCACTGTAGTATGCATTGCTGCATTCTCATCACAGGTGGTCACTTGCTGGGCACCGGTGTTCTGCCGAGAAAGTTCCCCTCGGCAGATAAGGACCCCCCTGTACTGCGCAGGCACAGCGCTTGCGCAGTACGAAGCACAACGAAGGTGCCGAAAAAATAGCCGAAGCAGAAGACAGTGAATCAGCTGTACACGGCGCCTGTAACAGGGCCCCTCGCAGGCTCGCTTCGCTCGCCACACTTCGGGCACCGGCACTATTCAGGACATACTTTTTTCTTTAAGAATGCAAAGTGTAATCTGATTGTTGGAGAAGCGGGGTGGGGACATCACAATATCCACCTCATTTAATTAGAGAACACTTTGCATTCATTGACAAAAGTGTTTTCTTTATGGCCTCTGTGCGGAGCATGTAACCTCTTGTATTCGGTATGCAGCAGGGCAGATGATAGAGGATATTGCTGTAAAAGCGATGCTTACTATAGTGATTTCCAGCTTCAATGGGGATCCCACAGGTATGGCACATACATATTTACATAAGAGCCTAACTAGGTAAAAATATAAAATTCAGCTAAAGATTCTCTGAAACAGAAAACTTTATAATAGATCTATTGTGTGAAAATTTTTTAATTTTATTTGTTGTTTAATATTTTGATGGGTTATCACAGATAAAGAAGAACTAAGGTCAAAAACTAAAATTAAACATGTGATAGAACTTTGTAGACTGTAACATATGTCTGTCTTTGTAATGTAAATGCAAGGATATAGAGAAATGTGTAATGCAGTTATTCAAGGAACTACAGCATGGTGCTGTGATGTTATTGGGGGGGTGTTGCTTCCTTTCCTTAGAAATCCCTACCGTGTCAGTCATCTTTGAAGAAATGCCAAGGCTCCACCCACTTCTCACGTTCAGAATGTCTATGCCCTGCCTATGCCACTGCCAAGTGCCCAGTGAATCATGGGAACTGTAGTATCCTGTGGGAGATGCAGATGCTAGCATAGTTGAAGGCAACAACTTGCTAGCTCTGCAAAACTCCTCCCACAATCACTATCAGGATCCAGCAACAGATGGGGGGGGGGGGGGGGGTTAGAGCAAGCAAATGCAGATGTATGCTGAGGTAATTATAATTTTATTTATTATATTTATTAAAATATGGCTCTTTCATGAGCTTAATCAGAGTACACTAAATATATGTAGGTTTCCTCACTTTCCAAATGGTTGTCCGCCTTTGCATTATGCAGTTATTCAAGGAAATACAGCACGGTGCCGTTACATCATTGGGGGGTGTTGCTTCCTTTCCTTAGAAAGCCCTAGGCATGTCAGTCGTCTTTGAAGACACGCCAAGGCTCCACCCACTTCTCACATTCAGACCGTCTATGTTCCGCCTATGCCACTGCCAACTGCCCAGTGAATCATGCGAACTGTAGTTTCCTGTGGGAGATGCAGATGCTAGCATAGTTGAAGGCAACAACGTGCTAGCTCTGCAAAACTCCTCCCACAATCACTATCATGATAAAAATGTGTAGGCTGCCTTTAGTTGTAAGCTAGCCATTTACCATTAGTTTTTTTATTCATTCAGCCAGCAGGATGGATTCCTCTATCTACACAGGTGAGGTGGATAGAGGAATACCCCCCTACTGTAACATTTTATTCTGACAGCTGCACCTGCTGATCACCAAAGGGTTTTCCAACTTGTCAGTTTGACAGACGCTGATCAAGCAATCCGCTTCTTGAAATTGAACATTGTCCCTGCTGAACCTGCAAGATTACGATCAGTGTATGACCAGCTTTATAGTTATTTAAGGTACTGTGCACTAAACCTGTATAAGGATGTGTGGTAAATAGTGGTTCATCAGGAAGAAAAGTAGTTATATAATTAATATACTTTAGTTGAATTCAGATGTTTTCCAAAGAACATTTGCTTAGAATAATTCTGCTTAAAATAGTTAATGACTCAATTCTGAGTCATTTGTCTGTAATAGTGTTTACAATTACAGTTTTCCAGCTTATAATACTGTCTATATTTTTAACACGTAATCATCAGTTTTGGTGAGGTCTAAGTTTGTTCACAAATTACACAAATCTTTGTATCCAGATGTGTTCTTGAAACAACAAAAAGGAACAAGAGTGAAGCTCAAACCATAGCACAGTTTTACCTTTTACTAAAATCTATAACTAAAGAATAAAATCATTGCACTCATAAGTACTGTATTAATATAATTATTATATTTACGTCTTTAATCCACAGGTAAATTTCAGCATCCAACATGCAAGTATCTTGGGCTTCCAGACACTTTCCTCCTGAGCAAGGGTAACCCACTTTCGTAGCTCCAACAGCATTAGCCAGAGTAGAGGAGACATGAGACGCACGCTCACTGTTGGGTTCCACTTTCGCGCCTGGAGGGATCACACACAGCAGAACAGGTAACCGCCCATCTGAAGGTAATGCTGTTTACTGTGTTGTCATGACAGCATGTTTCGGGGGCATGCCACACTTTATCAAGTTGCCAGGTACCACAATCAAAGACTCCAATTTACAGCACTTACATGCATGGTAGAATTAACCCCTTATGAGCATGTGATTTACACATAGGATCAACCTGATCTATAAGAATCATGACTTTGATATATGATATGTAAATATATTATCCATAAAATGTGCAATATAAGGAAAATAAAAGTAATAAAATTCATTACCAATCATTTGATGATGACAAATAAAAATAAATAAAAATATATATATACACTGAGCAAAATTATAAATGCAACACTTTTGTGTTTGCCCCTATTTATCATGAGCTGAACTCAAAGATCTATAACATTTTCTATGTACACAAAAGGCCTATTTCTCTCAAATATTGTTCACAAATCTAAATCTAAATCTATGTTAGTGAACACTTCTCCTTTGCCAAGATAATCCATCCACCTCACAAGTGTGCCATATCAAGATGCTGATTAGACAGCATGATTATTGCACAGGATGCCCTAGGCTGGCCAAATTAAAGGGCCAATCTAAAATGTGAAGTTTTACTGTATTGGGGGGTCCGGGGGGTCCGAAAACCAGTCAGTATCTGGTGTGACCACCATTTGCCTCACACAGTGCAGCACATCTCCTTCGCATAGAGTTGATCAGGTTGTTGATTGTGGGCTGTGAAATGTTGGTCTATTCCTCTTCAATGGCTGTGCGAAGTTACTGGATATTGGCAGGAACTGAAACACGCTGTCGTATACATCGATCCAGAGCATCCCAAACATGCTCAATGGGTGACATGTCCGGTGAGTATGCTGGCCATGCAAGAACTGGGATGTTTTCAGCTTTCAGGATTCGTGTACAGATCCTTGCAACATGGGGCCATGCATTATCATGCTGCAACATGAGGTGATGGTCGTGGATGAATGGCACAACAATGGGCCTCAGTATCTCTGTACATTCAAAATGCCATCAATAAAATGCACCCGTGTTCGTTGTCCATAGCATACGCCCGCCCATAGCATACGCCTGCCCATAGCATAACCCCACCGCCACCATAGGCCACTCCATCCACAACATTAACATCAGCAAACAGCTCACCCACACAAGGTCATACATGCTGTCTGCCATCTACACTGTACAGTGAAAACCGTGATTCATTCGTGAAGAGAACACCTCTCCAAAGTGCCAGACACCATTGAATGTGAGCATTTGCCCACTCAAGTCGGTTACAACGAACTGCAGTCAGGTCGAGCCCCCGATGAGGATGACGAGCATGCAGCATCTTTATAATTTTGCTCAGTGTGTATATATCTATATCTATATATATATATATATATCTATCTATCTATATCTATCTATCTATCTATCTATCTATCTATCTATATATCTATCTATCTATCTATCTATATATATATATATATATATATATATATATATATGTGTGTAACCTGGGGGACAGGTAGCAGGTACAAAGCTCACTGGGATGGGCTGTTTAGTAAGGCACAGATACCAGATCCACTTGAGGTAGTGAAAACAGTGCTGGGTTTATTTGATTTAAATACAAGTCCATATACAGGTGCTGCACAGTCTTCCAGAAAACACATCAAAACAGAAATAACCAAACAAAAGTCCTAGCCGTGTCTCGGCTCTAACTATAACATACACCGTCTCTAACTAGCAGGCTGAGCAAGCCTACCACTTGTCAGCTTCTGTAAAGAGTTTTTAAAGGGTTTTTACCAACCTTTTGGCTCCTCACAAACCATCCCTGTTTGTTTGTCCCAGGCAGAGAGCAAAGGCTGTTTGCTCAGGTGAGCTTAAATTTGCCTGGAAAGGAGGACTAAGATCCGAACTGGATCATGTCTCAGAGACCTCTGAATGTATATGAGAGGAGCCTGGGAGATGTATAAACCCCGAACAGGACTTCTCCTGGCTCTCTCTGGGACGCTCTGCTACATATCCTCCCCCCTTGTTTCAACCCCAGGGTTGGAACACCTGTGGCCCAACAGGAGTGAACACGGGACAGGGCATCTACATTTCCCATCTCCACACCTGGCCTGTGTTTTACGGTGAAGGAGTAATCCTGTAGAGCCAAAAACCACCGGTTCACCCGTCTATTAGTCTCCTTCTTTTGGGCCATCCATTTCAGGGGAGCATGGTCAGTTATTAAGTCAAACTGGCGCCCTAACAAATAGTACCTGAGCGCGTCCACGGCCCATTTTATGGCTAAACATTCTTTTTCAATGACTGCATACTTTTTTCTCATGGTCATTGAGCTTTCTGCTTAGGTACACGACAGGGTGTTCTTCCCCATTGTATACCTGTGACAGTACCGCCCCGATACCAACATCAGACGCATCCATCTGAACCAAAAACTCTCTGGAGAAATCGGGAGAGTACAGTACTGGCTGTGCACACAGAGCCTTCTTCAGGACCTGAAAAGACTCCTCTGCTACTGGGGACCATTTCACCATTACAGAGTCTTTCCCTTTCGTAAGGTCTGTCAGAGGGGCAGCTATAGTTGCAAAATTTGGGATAAATCTTCTATAATACCCCGCAATACTAAGAAAGGCCCTGACCTGCTTTTTGTTTGCAGGGCGTGGCCATTCCTGGATGGCTGCTATTTTACTCACTTGTGGTTTTATGACACCACGGCCAATAGTGTAGCCCAAATACTTGGCTTCCTCTAGACCAATGGCACATTTTTTTGGATTTGCCGTAAAACCTTCTTTGAAGAGGGAATCAAGAACAGCCTGGACACGAGGCAAGTGAGACTCCCAATCAGTACTATGTACCACTATGTCATCTAGATAGGCTGCTGCATATCATCGGTGGGGTTTTAGGGTCCTGTCCATGGCCCTCTGAAATGTCGCGGGGGCATTTTGCAACCCAAAAGGCATTTTTTTATATTGAATGGAACCGTCTGGGGTCACGAACGCAGTCTTCTCTTTGGCGCTACCAGTTAGGGGTATTTGCCAATACCCTTTTGTCAAGTCCAAAGTGGTAAGATAGCGAGCCTTACCAAGTCGGTCTATAAGTTCGTCTACTCTGGGCATTAGGTATGTGTCAAACTTTGTCACTGCATTAAGTTTCCTGAAGTCGTTACAGAACCTCCACGTGCCATCCGGTTTTAGGACTAACACGATGGGGCTAGACCAGTCACTATTGGATTCCTCAATGACATCCAGCTCCAACATTTTTTTAACTTCCTTGCTGATGTCCTTTCTCCTTGCTTCAGGAATTCGGTAAGGTTTGAGCTTGACACGTACCCCAGGTTCAGTAACAATATCATGCTGAACTGCTGAAGTCGTGCCAGGTAACTCTGAAAACTTCTCTCTATTCCTTATCAGGAATTCTCTAGTGTCCTGTTTTTGGGAATATGAGAGGGTGTCTGGAATCGTGACCTCAGGGACGAGAGGGGACTTAGTACCCGTAGGGGTTACTGGGAGAGGCCTCGCAGTTAACGCCATTCTATCCTTCCAGGGTTTTAACAGGTTTATATGGTAAACCTGTTCGGGCTTCCTTTTCCCTGGTTGATAAACCTTGTAGTTGACCTCCCCAACTCTCTCAATTACTTCAAAGGGACCCTGCCACTTAGCCAGGAACTTGCTCTCAACAGTGGGAACTAACACCAGGACCCTGTCACCAGGTGAGAAAACACGGAGTTGGGCCCCCCTGTTGTATATTCTCTGTTGGGCTGCCTGGGCCTGCAGTAAGTGTTCTTTTACCACTGGCATGATTGCTGCAATCCTCTCCTGCATTTGGGCAATATGCTCAATGACACTTTTATGGGGTGTCTGTTCTCCCTCCCAAGTTTCTTTGGCTATGTCTAAGAGTCCCCGAGGGTGTCTCCCATAAAGCAACTCAAATGGGGAGTACCCCGTAGAGGACTGGGGAACCTCCCTGATGGCAAACATCAAGTATGGTATCAGGAAGTCCCAGTTTTTTCCCATCCTTGTCCACAACCTTTTTTAACATGCTCTTTAACGTCTTATTGAAGCATTCCACTAAGCCATCCGTTTGAGGATGATACACTGAGGTTTGCAGCTGCGTCACCTTAAATAACTTGCAGAGCTCCCTAGTTATTCGCGACATAAATGGGGTGCCCTGGTCTGTAAGGATTTCTTTCGGGATGCCAACCCGACTGAACACCATAAACAGTTCTTTGGCAATGTTTTTAGCAGACGCGGCATGTAGGGGAACTGCTTCAGGGTAACGGGTAGCATAATCCATGATTACGAGGATATGCTGATGACCCCGGGCAGACTTGGGCCCACAAGGTCCATGGCAATCCTCTCAAAGGGCACTTCAATGATAGGCAAGGGCACTAAAGGACTTCGGAAGTGTGATAGTGGGGCTGACATCTGACACACAGGACAGGATTGACAGTAATTCTTAACATCTTTCTGTATCCCGGGCCAGTAAAACCTGCGCAACACCCTTTCAGTAGTTTTTTTCAACCCCTAAATGGCCTCCTAGCAAGTGCCCATGGGCAAGTTCTAACACCAGCCGTCTGTATGGCTTAGGGACCACCAACTGCTCAACCACTTCATCATTCATTTTACATACACGATACAGTAAATCCTCATTGCTGCTGAAATAAGGAAAACAGGGCCTGTCCCGGGTTCGACAGGTACATCATTAATCACTATTACATTTTCCCAGGCCCTGGAAAGGGTATGGTCTTTTCTCTGCTCAGTACCAAAATTTTCCTTATGCACATTAAGGTCATCAAACTCTAACATAGGCTTGGGGTCAGCAGACGGCTGTCCGGCTCTACTGGTAGTGGGGACCTCCTCAGGGTCCTCCAGCTCTCCTGCCATAACCGATAGAGGAAAAGCCGGGGAGCCCTGAGAAGAGTCCCCTGAACCCACGTTGTCAGTAGTGGCCAGGAATTCTGGCTCTGCGACTGAGTCAGGTACTGCGACCGAGTTGGGATGATCCCACAGTTCCCAAAACTTAGGGAAGTCCCTACCAATGATGGCCTCATGCACCAAGTGGGGAACAAGTCCAACCGGATGGGTCACCGTACCTAAACCAGTTTTAAACTGAACAGTGGTTACAGGATACTCCCGGGTATTCCCATGTATACAGATCACAGCAACATTTTTAGCATGATACTTCACAGGTTCAATCATTTCCGCTGTAACCAAAGTCACTAGACTTCCAGAGTCCAGCAAGGCTGTAATAGGCTTATCATTCACAGTCATTTGGCACATTGGTTTTCTCATATTTGGGGTTGCAGTGCATGAAACCGCTGCAAACATAGACTGCCTTCTAATAGATAAATCACAGTGCATTGGTTCATCTGTCAATGGACAATTTGCCGCAACATGTCCCATTTCTTGGCAACGAAAACACCTGACGTTTCCCCAGTTTGGTTTGCTGACAGGCACTGGCTTCCCTTGTTTGGGATGCCAAGCTTCAGTCCTGGCACCAAAAATCCTCCCCCCTATTTCCTTGCCATGCTTACCACCCACTTCCCCTGGAACAGTCTTACCAGTTGCCTGGGGAGACCGTGGCTTTGGGCGGAAAGTCCGTGCGGCTGTAGGGGTGGTGACCAGGTTCTTTGCGGCAAAATACCTTTCAACGAGTTCCACCAGGTGGGTTGCCGAATTGGGGTCTCCTTGACTCACCCACTCCTGCAGGGAAATGGGTAGTGACCTCAGAAACTGGTCCATGACCACACGCTCCACTATTTGTGGCCCAGACAGGGACTCCGGTTGTAGCCATTTCCTCACCAGGTGAATTAGGTCGAACATCTGCGATCTTGGAGGCTTCTCGTCTTGGAAGTACCAGCTGTGGACCCACTGTGCTCGAACTGCCAAAGTGACACCAAGTCGTGCCAGTATTTCCTGTTTGACCTTTTCATAGTCTGCTGCTTCTGCTGACTCCAAATCATAGTAGGCCTTCTGCGATTCCCCAGTAAGCAAAGGGGCGACCAGTCCTGCCCACTGGGTTTTAGGCCAACCTTCCCTCTCAGCGGTCCGTTCAAACGTTAACAGAAAGGCCTCTGGATCATCATCTGTAGTCATCTTGGACAAAAAGCGAGCCACATGGATGGCTGAGGGCTTGTCTCCAACATTATCAACCTTAGCAGGTGACCACTGTGCTATTGTCTCCACAACCTCAGACAAGGTTTTTCTATCTGCTTTTGCAGCAGTGGCTAGCTGTTCAAACAGCCTCTGCGTTTGTTCCTGTGCGATAGCAGTAGCTTGCTGTTGTGCAGCGTTTGCTTGCTGTTGTGCCGCGTGGAGTGCAGCGTTTGTTTTCTGCTGTTCAGCGTGGATTGCAGCATTAGCTTGCTGTTGTGCAGCGTGGAGTGCAGCGTTTGTTTTCTGCTGTGCAGCGTTTGCTTGCTGTAGTGCAGCATTCGTTTTCTGCTGTTCAGCGGTTGCTTGCTGTTGTGCAGCTTGAAGTGCAGCGTTTGTTTGCTGTTGCGCAGCGTTGGATATCATCAATTGTTTTAGGATTTCCTCCATGTTTAGTCACTCTAGGTACTGGCCTTTTAAGTAGTAACTTACTACAGCTGCCCGCTGAAATCCACCATATGTAACCTGGGGGACAGGTAGCAGGTACAAAGCTCACTGGGATGGGCTGTTTAGTAAGGCACAGATACCAGATCCACTTGAGGTAGTGAAAACAGTGCTGGGTTTATTTGATTTAAATACAAGTCCATATACAGGTGCTGCACAGTCTTCCAGAAAACACATCAAAACAGAAATAACCAAACAAAAGTCCTAGCCGTGTCTCGGCTCTAACTATAACATACACCGTCTCTAACTAGGAGGCTGAGCAAGCCTACCGCTTGTCAGCTTCTGTAAAGAGTTTTTAAAGGGTTTTTACCAACCTTTTGGCTCCTCACAAACCATCCCTGTTTGTTTGTCCCAGGCAGAGAGCAAAGGCTGTTTGCTCAGGTGAGCTTAAATTAGCCTGGAAAGGAGGACTAAGATCCGAACTGGATCATGTCTCAGAGACCTCTGAATGTATATGAGAGGAGCCTGGGAGATGTATAAACCCCGAACAGGACTTCTCCTGGCTCTCACTGGGACGCTCTGCTACAATATATATATATATATATATATTAGACTGCCTGAACTGTATATATATAGTCTACACTGAATGCAGATATATATATATATATATATATATATATATATATATATATATATATATATATAAATACACCATATATATATATATAATTTATTAATACACTGCCTGCACTGGTATATATAGTCTACACTACACTGACTACACTGTGTATGTATATATATAGCGCCCTGAGCCATGATTGGTTAAAGGCAACCTGCCTTTGGCCAATCATGGCTCTCACAGCAGAGTGCGCTGTGATTAAGCAAAGCATGCAGGGGCATCGCAGTGCATTATGGGGCGCTCCGAGGCACTTGAATTGAATTTACCACAAACGCCCCATATGCTAATTTGTTCTGCGAACAATCGGACACCGATGTTTGAGTCAAACTTAAGGAAATTATTCCGGACGGCTGCACTTCCAAAAATCCTTTTATTGAAGCTTCATATGACAAGTGGTTGACAGATGGAGCAGGGGACAAAAAGGTAGACGCGTTTCACGCAAATGTTAGCGCTTAGTCATTAACTATTGGCAGGGGCGTACCTAGTGCATTTAGCCCCCGGGCGGATCCTATATCTGGACCCCCCACCTTAAAATGTAAAAACACCCCACTGTGCCCCTCTGCATCCTTAAATATCTCTTTGTCACTACTGTGTACATTACACAGCACCTCTGGACCCCTTTACATTACACAGCACCTTGCACCTAAGGACCTCTTTACATTACACAGCCCTTGTACCTCTAGACCCCTTTACATTACACAGCACCCTGCACCTCTGGACCCTTTACATTACACAGCACCTTGCACCTAAGGACCTCTTTACATTACACAGCCCTTGTACCTCTAGACCCCTTTACATTACACAGCACCCTGCACCTCTGGACCCCTTTACATTACACAGCCCTTGTACTTCTGGACCCCTTTACATTACACAGCTCCTTGCACCTCTGGACCCCTTTACATCACACAGCCCCCCACAGCTCTGGATGCCTGTATGTTACACAGACACCCCCCTAACAGCTCTGGAACCCCTGCATGTTACAGGGAACCCCCTACAGTGCAGACAACCCCATTCAGTACAGACCCCCCTAAAGTGCAGAGCCCCCTGCAGTACAGACCCCCCTACAATGCAGACCCCCCTACAATACAGACCCCCTACAATACAGACCCAGCCTACAATGCAGACCCCCCTACAATACAGACCCCCCTACCGTACAGCCCCCCCTACAGTACAGAATCTCCCCTACAATACAGACCCCCCTAAAGTGCAGACCCCCTACAATGCAGACCCCCTACAATGCAGACTCCCTTACAATACAGACCCCCCTACATTGCAGACCCCCTACAATACAGGCCCCCTACAGTGCAGACCCCCCTACAGTGCAGACCCCCTACAATACAGACCCCCCCCCCTACAGTGCAGACCCCCCCTTTAGGCCCATAATGTACACTGAACTGAACTGAACTGTTACACACGAGCAGATTTTTCGGTCTTCCCGAAGGACTTTTGGCGGAGTTCCGATGGACTATCCAAACTAACGGACTTGGCCACACACAAGCACACCAAAGTCCGACGGATTTGAACGTGATGACGTATGACCGGACTAGAATAAGGAAGTTCATAGCCAGTAGCCAATTGTTGCCCTAGCGTCGGTTTTCGTCCGTCGGACTAGCATACAGACGAACTGATTTTTCGACCGACTCGAGTTCGTTGGAAAGATTTGAAACATGTTTTAAATCTAAAGTTGTCTGATTTTTCGAGAGCAAAGGTCGGATGAAGCCCACACACGATCGAATTGTCCAGCTGATTTGTTCCGTCGGACCTAGTCCATCGAAAAGTCTGCTTGTGTGTACGCGGCATTATACTTTTATCATTGTATTAATGATGTCAACTGTGTGACAAAAAATTCACACTTTGTTTTTAAGTCAGTCTGACTATCAATGCTAATCATCCAGACATACCTAAAAGATATTAAAATATTAGTTATCTTCAATATTTTTCACATACTAACATAAATTGTTAAAAATCTTGCTCTTTTTATAGATGTGAAATATTCAAATAAACTTAAACACAAATATACGAAATTAAACATACCTTTCACATATTTTGCCTCTGAAAATAGATCCTAAAGAATAATTATTTTCAAAATAAGGTGTATTTTTTGAAGTAAAATAAATGTTATGGTGAAAAAAATTCCACACTGGGGTTTCCTGTTTATATACAGAAATGTACTGGGTTATATACTGTATATTTTAATTTTCTTTACTACTTTGAAAAAATAAATGTTAACATTTATAAAACAGAGCAGGGAGCTGGACAGTAAAGCATTATGAACATATTGCATATTTCAACATAGGAATGGGTCACTTTTACAGAATAATATTTAAAAATATGAGATGAAACTTAAATAGATGTTTTCCCAAAACCAAACTTTTTAACTGTAAAACCTTTGAAGCAAGAGTAGCAGTGTCGTGCAGTATCTTTAGGAGCCTGTATGTGACTTTTATTAGCTTCATAAATGCCTCTGACGCACCGGGAGCTCTGACATACATAGATCCCTTTTCATTGAGACAGTCAAGGTCTGGCCCACCCCATGGCTACCTTTTTAAAGGCTGAGTCTGCTCATCACTTTTAACAACCAATAGGAAATTACATGAAAAGGGAGAAGTAGGTGGTACCAATCTTAGAGAAATTTGGGAACTGCATATCAGAACAGCCCATGTTTTGGGAATTCCAGGGCACTCACAAAATTAATAAAAAGTATCAGCAGGCAGTGAATGGGGTGTTTAAAAAGTGGATGTGGTGCTGCTTTATATAATACTCTTTATGTAATAGGCTTATTACAAAACTGTACACAAAACCATAATCAAATTAATGTGATTAATATATTAAGTGAATAGTGACTCCAAACAGGAGTGATTAGTGCAAATTAGCTTATGAAAGTGACTAGTACTCCAGTACTATGAGATTTAAGTGATAAACCACTTCCCGCCCGGCCTATAGCAGAATGAAGGCTGGTCGGTTGTTTCTGTTATCCTGACTTCAGGATAACAGTCGACGCGTGCCCATGGGGGCATGCAGCAATCAGTGGTGTGGCATGTCAATCTGACACACCGCAACATCGATCACGTTAAAGAGCCTCTGATGGAGGTTCTTTACCAAGTGATCAGCCGTGTCCAATCACGGCTGATAACAGTGTAAACAGGAAAAGCCGTGTATCTGCTTTTCCTCACTCACATCTGACAGACGCGAGTACAGGGGAGCTGATCTGCGGCTCTCCTGACAGGGGGAGTCTGCGCTGATTGATTATCAGCACAGCCCCCCCCCCCCACGGATATCCACACTGGACCACCAGGGATGTCCACAATGGATGGCCACCAGGTATGCCACCCTGGACCACTAGGGATGACAGTCAGTGCCAATCAGCAATGTCTGCCAGTGCCATCAGTGATGTCTATCAGTGCCACCTAACAGTGCCCAGTGCCACCTAACAGTGCCCACCTAACAGTGACCATCATCAGTGCCCATCAGTGCCACTAAGTGCCCATCAGTGCAGCATTTCAGTGACCATCAGTATCGCCTATCAGTGCCCATCAGTGCCATCTTATGAGTGCCTATCAGTGCCGCCTTTCAATGCCCATCAGTGCTGCATATTAGTGCTGCCTATCAGTGCCCATCAGTGCTGCCTATCAGTGCCCACCAGTGCTGCCTATCAGTGCCCACCAGTGCTGCCTATCAGTGCCCACCATCAGTGTCCATCAGTGCCACCTCATCAGTGACAAAATTTAAATAATATATGTTATGAAAACATATATAAATGTGAAAAACAAGGGGCGCATGCGCGGCGCGATCCTGGACGGAAGCAAGGGCTAGGAGCTCCGTGAGATCCGGAGACAAACGCGAGTTTCCCGGGGCCATCAAACCAGAATTTCGGCTCACGAATACCCATCACCCCCGGTGGAACACCCAGCGCATGCCGGGCCCTAAGAATCGCCGTGGCAAACCGGCTCAAAGGTCCCTGACGAACTATCTTTTGAGAGTGCGGGAACAACACACAATGTCCCAAGATGGCGCCCAGCCGGAGCCAGAGCCAGCGTGCTCACAGGCCTCGGCCGCATCCCCGGAACGCTCCACGGGAGACAGTGAGTACACCAATCTCCTCACGAAAGCTGACTTAGAGGACAGCCTCTCCTCTATGTATAACAGGCTGGCTAAAAAATTCCAGACGGAACTACATAAATCTACCAGCACGCTGTCCACAGAGATCGCGGCCCTAGGAACCAGAACCGACATGTTAGAAACGAAGCATGATGAACTATGCTTATCCCACTCTGACCTTAGGACGGACCATGAGACCCTCACAGAAACTGTTCAGGTCCTGCAAGCCCACCTCGAGGACCTGGACAACAGGAACAGGAGGAACAACTTGAGGGTGAGAGGGGTCCCTGAAACGGTCACTGACCTGCCTCAGGCAGTGCAAACACTTTTTCACTCCCTGCTTCCCGAGACCCCTATTGCGGCCTTTACCTGTGACAGGCTGCACCGAGCTTTGCGCCCAAAGCCCCCGGAAGATAGACCCCCAAGGGACATAGTTTTATGTCTGAAGGACTATCTCATAAAAGAAGACATACTAAGGGCTTCCCGTAACACCCCTAACATAAGGCTGGATGGCGTAACTGTGCAGATCTATCCGGACATCTCACCCACTACCCTGGATAAACGCAGGAGAAGGAAGGAAGTTACTTCGGTGCTTCAATCTGCCAGGATCAGGTACCTTTGGGGCTTCCCCTTTAAGCTACAAGTCCCCCATAATGGCACCACATACACGGTCACCACAATCCCAGAGGGCAAGGATCTCCTGGTAAAGCTGGGCCTTCTGAACGCAGCAGACCACCCGAGGTTGCCTTCTACCCCCCGCTCGCCTGCCATCTGGGCTACACCACCTCCCAGGAGGGACCGCCGTACAGTTCACTGACCTTCCATGCTCAAAAAACTGTTCCTCTGCCACAATGGGACGCTATGCAGGCCCACATGCCAATATGCAACTGACTTGTCTCACCCTTGATCTGAAGTCGAGTCGCGCCCGTCTGATCTACCCCCTTCTCCGAGCAAGCAGGATGGAGATCCTCCCGTCCTTGGATGCCGCACAAGGTGTACCTTCCACGATCACCTGGATGGACCGGCTCCCTCCTCTTGCTTGGAGGATTGGACCACTTGGTCCATGTTTATTTCTGAAGTTGGAGCGGAGAGAGGGGGGAGAGGGCATTTTTCTTTTTGTGTTTTTGGCCCTCTCCTGTCTCTTTCTCAGGCCTTCAAAGATTTTGGTCAGTGGATTTGTTTCATCCCTGACCCCCTCAGCTGAGTTGCCGCTTTTGCGATGGCTTGGCCTGTTTTTGATGCTGATGCAAGATTTGCGATCAAAGCATGGTTGTTTGTTTTTTAGTTTTTTTTCTCTTTTTTTTCTTAACTTTTTATGCTTCTCTAACAATGTACTGCAGACAATGTATGTTTTTCTCCTCTCTCACTGGTTGATGCTCCTGGGCGCCCGATCTCCCCTTGATCCCTCCGGGGGTTGGCGGGCGCCCATGACTTCGACCTTTGATGTAGGATCACTAAATTGTAAATTGCTGTTATGCTCACCTAACTGGAGCTGGGCTCTAACTTACCCTGATTTATTGGCTCGGACGGATTCTGGACTCACTGTGCATCCCTTAACTGGTAGGCTATCCACTAAAACACCCTAATGGGTACTAATGTCATTTCACATAATCTGAAAGGTTTCAACTCTCCCATTAAAAGGAGGAAGGCCTTCAAGGCATACAAGAGACTGGGCGCAGATATACTGCTTCTCCAGGAGACGCACTTCTCCACACAAAACCACCCGCACTACTTTGATAAATCCTACCAACAGGGTTATTTTACCACTTATGAGTCCAGGACCCGCGGGGCGGCTATTTTTTTTAAGAACACTGTAAACTTTGAACTACAACAGATGTATAAGGACCCTGATAGTAGATATGTGATTGTGAAGGGTGTTATCCAGGGAAAAACTATCACGGTAGCATCAGTGTATGCCCCAAATGATGCCCAAGCCGCGTTTTTTAAACGCTTTTTCCAAACCCTGGAGAGGTTTCACTCCTCCCATATGATAATCGGGGGGGATTTTAACTTAGTGGCACACCCCGTCCTAGACAGAAGCAAGGCTGGACATGCTTCTAATGCCTTTCCTAAGTCCTTACAATACCTTATTAAATCCAATCAACTTATTGACACATGGAGGGCGCATAATGTGGGAGCGAGGGAGTACACCTTTTATTCCAACCCACATGACAGTTACTCCAGGTTGGACTACATCCTGGCTACGACAATTATGACTGCTAACTCCACCGCTGCTAGGATTCACACATGCCCGTGGTCGGACCACCAGATAGTTTGGTGCTCTTTTGCTAACATAGGCCTTCCAAGGGCTCTGGGGGCATGGAGACTAAATGATTCCATGCTTACTGATCCCATTGCTTTATCCCAAATTGGAGGCTACATCTCAGAGTACTTCACCCACAATGAGGTTGGGGAGATTTCCCCGGCAGCACTGTGGGGAGCGCATAAGGCGGTCCTGAGGGGTAGACTAATGCACTTAGCCTCTGAACGCAAAAAGATCAGAATGCAGAATATTGAGTCCCTTACGAGAGACTTGGATCAGCTGTACCGCAGACATGGTCTCACGCAGGAGCCAGAGCTACTGACACAAATTGACCAGAAGAGGAAGGCGCTGGACGCTATCCTCTCTGATCAAACTGAAAAGTCCCTGAGATGGTCCAAAGCCAAATTTCTCCTGTACAGCAACTCTTCATCGACCATGTTTGCGAGAAAGCTGAAACAATCTACCCAGCCCACACACTCCTATAGGCTCCGTAACAACGATGGGCACCTTACTACCCACCCTAAGGAGGTTCTACACCTGTTTAAATCCTTTTACCAATCTCTGATGGAGGCCCCTCGACCCTCGGTCCTTCCACATCCCTCTACCTGGCTAGACTTAATTCCGCTACCCCAACTAACAGCTGACCAACTAGAGTCCTTGAATGCCCCCTGTTCAGTGGAGGAGGTGACGGCCGTCATGACCTCCCTGAAAACAGCAAAAAACCCCGGCCCTGATGGCTTCTCGGCCTTATATTACAAGAAGTTTGCTGACTTGCTGGCCCCCAGACTGACGAGACTGTACAATAAGGTTCTCTCTGGGGAGGCTTTCCCGAGCGACATGCTAATGGCCAATATGTCTCTGATTCCCAAACCAGGGAAAGACCACTCACTCCCCCAAAACTATAGACCTATCTCGGTCATAAACAACGACCTGAAAATATTTAGTCGCATTTTAGCTGACAGACTGGCAAACACAATTACGACCTTAATCTCCCCTGACCAGACTGGATTCATCCCGACAAGACAGATAACTGACAACATTCGTTTAGCAACTAATATTATCCAAGACGCCAATCTGCGCTCCCGTAAAGTCCTCATGCTCAGTTTAGACATCAATAAAGCTTTTGACAGCGTCCTATGGCCATACCTGGACGGGATTCTACAAAGGTTTGGAATCCTAGGTAAATTTGTGAACGGGTTTCATGCCTTATACCAGAATCCTCGTACATGTATTAAGCTACCAGGTTGTACCTCAGAATTTTTTACCCTGGGAAGAGGAACCAGACAGGGCTGTCCCCTATCCCCCCTGCTGTTCGCCCTGGCGATTGAACCCCTGTCGAGGTGTATTGCAGCTAACCCCAACATTAAAGGATATGACAGTAAAGGTGCCACCTATAAACTTAGCCTGTACGCAGACGATGTCCTACTGTTTTTAACGGACCCCCTGACCTCCCTCCCGAACCTCCTGACCACGTTAGCTGACTTTCAAGCTGAGTCTGGCTTGGGCGTGAATCCCTCTAAATGTGTAGCAATGCCCATCAACTTACCGGACCCGCTGATTGAGTCCTTACGGAATAGTTTTACGTTCTCCTGGACCCCCTCATCCCTGCAATACTTGGGGATAAAACTGGCCCCTTCCCTTAAACAGATTTACGCACGAAACTACCCACAGGTCTTTGCCATGGTTAAGAGCCTATTAACTCAATGGGCCCCCTACCACATCTCTTTTCTCGGTCGCATTCAGGCGGTCAAGATGTCGATCCTTCCCAAGTTGCTGTTTTATTTTAGAGCCCTCCCTCTGTATGTGTCCTGCTCAACTATTAGGGCCATACAGTCGGAACTGCTGAGATTTATCTGGAAAGACAAGAGACCCAGGCTAAATAGACTCCTGGTGTTTAGGAATAGAAATAGTGGGGGGCTGAGCTGCCCAGATTTATGGAAATATTTTCTGGCCGCCAGATTGGTCCAACTAGCTCAGTGGCATATCCCCGCCCCCCGGACCCCCTGGCTGCGCTTTGAGAGAAATTCCATTGAGCCTTATTATCTCCCAGGGATCTTGTGGTCTGGCTCGGTTGGCCAGAGAGATATCTCGGCGCTCAACGAGGTGGTGGGGCAGTCCCTCCATCTCTGGACCCTGTACAGAGATAAGTTTGGTCTGTCCTCCAATCCTGCTCCTCTATCCTCGTTCCTGGGAGTCCCAGACTTTCCGGGGGCTTTCGGGGCGGACCTGGAGTATATACACTGGTCCTCCCGGAACCTGGTAACTCTGCGCTCATTGACTAAGGGAACGGTTTTCCGATCCTTTGAGGACCTGTGTCAGAATTGGGATATTCCCCGTTCTGAATTTTATAAATACTTACAAATTCGCCATTTTTTCCAGAAAGCCATTACACTTTGGAGGGCAGGCCCAAAAACCACCTTTGAGTCGCTCTGTCTAGAGGGGTCCAGGGATGGAGGAACGATCTCGGTAATTTATGGCCACCTAAACGGCTGTGGCTCGGAGCCTAAATCTCAGGCTATGTTGGCATGGGAAGCAGAACTGGGAGAACTGATCCCAGTGGAGGACTGGCACGACATGATCTATAATATGCATAAATGCTCCCGCTCAGTGGCAATCAAAGAGACTGTGGTAAAACTACATACAAGATGGTACTACACCCCGGTTAAGATCCACAGAATGTTCCCCCTGACCCCGGACACCTGCTTCAGGGGCTGTGGAGAGACGGGTACGCTCCTCCACACCTTCTGGAGCTGTAGGGCCCTGGGTCCTTTGTGGCAACAGGTTTCGGATAGGGTGCGACGGGTCACGGGGAACACAGTCACCCTCACAGCAAAAATGTGCCTCCTTTTTGCAGACATCCCAGGGACCACACCCACTGAACAGAAATTGTTTCATACCTTATGTAGTGCTGTGCACTGGGCGATCGCCCTGAATTGGCGTAAAACTTCTGTCCCCTGGCCACAAGTCCTCCACCGCATGGATTCCATCAAACTGATGGAACGCATATACCACACGCTTATGGACTCCATGCAGATCTTTGAGAAAAAATGGGACCCCTGGCCCTCAACTGGGTAGGTTCGTAACCTTCTGCCTGCGGTGGTCCACTCCATTTGTTCCTCTATGGATAGACTGAGATGTACCCTACCCAGCAATCTGAGTTTGATATATGCTTTAAGGCTGTGCACTCTAGCAGTACGTTTCAAAAGCTGGTTTTGCTTTCTCTGTTTTTATTTTAAGTTTTGTTGTGTTAAAATTTTCTTTTCTGTAGATATACTAGTGATTAGATCCTCGAATCTCAAGAGGCAGCATTACTACCAACTCCAGCATTGGACTCACTCTATAGCTTGTCACTGATGAACCACAGACTCTTATAGATACGGTTGCATTTTACCCTCTGCCCAGTGTGGACGAGAGTCTGTGTCTTTTCTGACATGATTATTTGTAGTTCTGTGATACTCTTATTGCACTGTCTCGTTTGTATACATTTGTACGATTCTTTAATAAAAGTTTGTAAACAAAAAAGAAAAAATATTCGTGCTTCCATATAGGGTATTGGACGGTGGTTGTCATACATCTAATCTCTTTCAACACGTTTTAGGTGAACTTTCGCAAACACCACCACCAAAGGAAAAAAGATGGCCCCTTACCAAACATATGTGACCCCCCGTCACAGAGGGTCAATCAGGCATATGTTTAAGTTGTCTTTAAAACGACCTCCAAAGGGATAATAACCATAGACCTCCGAGACACTCCTGTCGCTTAAGGGACCTCCAAATCTCACTCAGGGGATTGGTCCTGCCTGTTGGAATTAAAGCTTTTGCCCTCCCCTCTGCCATTTATTGTGATGGGTGACCTCACTGACAAATAGAGAGGCTCAACATACAAGAGGACCAACTCACCTTGCATGTAAAAGGCTGCGTATCGTTTGCCTAATCCCCTGAGTGAGATTTGGAGGTCCCTTAAGCGACAGGAGTGTCTCGGAGGTCTATGGTTATTATCCCTTTGGAGGTCGTTTTAAAGACAACTTAAACATATGCCTGATTGACCCTCTGTGACGGGGGGTCACATATCTTTGGTAAGGGGCCATCTTTTTTCCTTTAGTGGTGGTGTTTGCGAAAGTTCACCTAAAACGTGTTGAAAGAGATTAGATGTATGACGACCACCGTCCAATACCCTATATGGAAGCACGAATATTTTTTCTTTTCTGACACCATTTGATATTCTTCACCTTGGGACACTTTTTTGTGATCATAATTGGTCCACATATGAACTTTTTGTGATTTGTTTTTCACATTTATATATATTTTCATAACATATATTATTTAAATTTTGTCACTTAAATTTATTCACATCACTGGGTGTTGACGTATGCATTTATATTATGTAAGGAAGGTACTTAATGTTATACACATTTGACTTGAGTTGATTTACTATGACCCAGTATTTAGGCTCAGGTTTACCTATTTGGTTAGTTTTGTTTATTGGTATGCGCAGCTTTTTTATTTTCTAATCTGTTTTCACTGTTTATATATATACGGTATAGTTGCTGCAGCCCCATCAGGTAGAATTTGACCTGCTTAGAACTCTGCGCTATATCCGCATTTATCTAACCCTTAGCGCAGTTTCTTTCCCATTTTTTCCATAAAAAGTCCATATTGCTCCACAAATCAATCAGGAAATCACACGTCCAGCCTCATTGCATCACTTCCCGTTTCGAGTCAGTGGAGCACATTGCATACCAGACTTCATGCTTTTTAATGCTGTTTGATTTTTAACCATATGTAAGTGCAATACTATCTTACCTAATACATAATAATATATACGGAATTACACTATGAAGAATGTTCTTTGCTATTTCCATATGTGAATAAGACTACTGGGGCAGTGGAAATAAGGAGAAGGAGAGACATGTTTGGGCTGAACCAGAATATTCGTATACAGCCAGGTGGTGTTGTGAATACTGGTTACCCCCTTGAGGGGAGAGATTAATGGTGAGTGTTGCAATGCCAGGAACAGTGTTTTTTGGACATATGATTTCCTGATTGATTTGCGGAGCAATAAGAACTTTTTAACCATTGTCACTTTATATATTACTTTAATCACTTAAATCACGTACTACTGGAGCACTGGTCCCTTTCATAAGCTAATTTGCACTCATCACTCCTATTTGCAGTCACCATTCACTTAGACCCCTTTCACACTGCGGGTGTTTTTCAGGTGCTACATCGCTAAAAATAGCGCCTGAAAAAAGCTGCTTCATTCACTCCAGTGTGAAAGCCTGAGGGCTTTCACACTGGAGCTGTGCGCTGGCAGGGCGTCAGAAAAAGTCCTGCCAGCAGCTTCTTTGGTGAGGTGAAGAAGCGGTGAACTCACCGCTCCTCCACCGCTGCTTCCCATTGAAATCATTGGGGCAGCGCTGCTCCGGCGGTGTTTTGCGGGCGGATTTAACCCCTTTTTGGCCGCTAGTGGGGGGTTAAAACTGCCCCGCTAGCGACCGAATAGCGGCGCTAAAACTATGGTAAAGCAGCGCTAATAGTAGCGCTGCTTTACCGCTGATGCCCTAGGCGGCTCGGTGTGAAAGCGGTCTTAGGCCTGATTCACACCTATGCATTTTTCAGATTTGCACTACAGTTCATTTAACATGGTTTCCTAGGGAACACTTTCTGTAGTGCAAATCTGCAAAATGCAAAAAGCACTAAAAATGCATAGGTGTGTATCAGGCCTTAATGTGTTAATCAACTTTATTTGATTATGATTTTGTGTAAAGTTTTGTAGTAAGGCACGTATTATATAAAGCAGCGTCACATCCCCTTTTTTAACACCCCATTCATTCTTTGACCCTACTTTGGTAGCCAGTCACAGTGGAAGCAGCAGCTACACACATACCACTAATATAAATATCTGACCATACCGCAGAATCACTCCACATTTTATCATCGGCAAGCAGTGACTGCATTTCATTGAAAGTTTGAAATTGGAGGCCTTTTTTTAAAAAGTTTTAAAAAAGTTTACTTTTAAATGTGGTCGTTATAGAGGTGGTCTGCTTTTGCAGCCTGGGCCATATCGGGAGGATACAGGAGGAGTCACCTGGGTGCCAGGCAGTCAGGATAAAAGAACATTACTCTCCTGGGTATCAATGCCCTCTACTGGGGTAACAGGCTCCAATAAGCATGTTTAGGAGGAATAGCATTGGGTACACTGATGTCGATAACATTAAAGTTAAGATACTGTATTTGTCATTCAGCTGGAGTAAAATGTTAATAACAGGGAACATAGAAAAAAAGGCAATTTCATTTGCAGACTGACAATCCTGGATGGTACAATGTTCTTTGTTATACTTCTGTCATCGTCTAATGTTTGTTTGTACTCTGTTCAATAAAGGTAATTTTTTTATGATCTCACACAGAAAACTAACGGGATCTGTACAGTATGTTGGGAGCAAGAGCAGCAGGAGACACTATTGTTGTGCTTTGAAAACTAAAGAATTCACTCCGTTACTTTTGGATGTGGTATGACTTAAAACTTGTCTCACAGATCCCTATACACGTTTAATTAAAGATTTTACTGAAAAGCTGACTTTTAACAGCATACACAAGGACACAAGATGGAGGGACACTTATGCAATGATCATGATGACTCTCGAAGAGAAAACTTTGTTTTTGTTTTTACCCCTTAAAATTTTCCACATTTTCTCATGTTACAACCAAAAACGTAAATGTATTTTATTGGGATTTTATGTGAGTGACCAACACAAAGTGGCACATAATTGTGAAGTGGAAGGAAAATGATAAATGTTTTTCAAAATTATTTACAAATAAATATGTGAAAAGTGTGGCGTGCATTTGTATTCAGCCCCCTTTACTCTGATACCCCTAACTAAAATATAGTGGAACCAATTGCCTTCAAAAAATCCCCTAATTAGTAAAAAGAGTCTACCTGTGTGTAATTTAATCTCAGAATAAATATTGCTGTTCTGTGAAGCCCTCAGATGTTTGTTAGAGAACCTTAGTGAACAAACAGCATAATGAAGGCCAAGGAACACACCAGACAGTTCAGGGATAAAGTTGAGAAAAAGTTTAAAGCAGGGTTAAGTTATAAAAAAATATCCCAAGCTTTGAACATCTCATGGAGCACTGTTAAATCCATTATTCGAAAATGGAAAGCATATGGCACAACTGCAAACCTACCAAGACATGGCTGTCCACATAAACTGTCAATAGTTTGTAGAACCACATTTCACTGCAATTACAGCTACACATCTTTTTGGGGATATCTCTACCAGCTTTGCACATCTAGAGAGTGACATTTTTGCCCATTCTTCTTTGCAAAATAGCTCAAGCTCTGTTAGATTGGATGTAGAGTGTCTGTGAACAACAATTTTCATGTCTTGATTCTTGATTCTCAATTGGATTTAGGTCTGGACTTTGACTGGGCAATTCTAACATATGAATATGTTTTGATCTAAACTATTCCATTTTAGCTCTGGCTTTATGTTTAGGGTTGTTGTCCTGCTGGAAGGTGAACCTACGCCCCAGTCTCAAGTCTTTTGCAGACTCTAACAGGTTTACTTCTTATGCCATGTACACACGATTGGACTTTTCGGCCGGACTATCCGGCGGACTTAGACCGGTGGACAATTCGCCGGACTTTCCAGCGGAGGTCCGCCGGACTTTCCGAATGTGTGGACTTGCCCACACACGCCCAGACTTTTCCGGCGGACTAGATCCGGCGGATAATCCGCCAGAGTTTTGGCAGAGTAAAGTCTGTTCATTTAGAACGTGACTTCAGGTAGACGGGACTAGCGAAGGAAGTCAATGCTGCCGCCTCGATCGGCTAGATTGACACCTCGCTAGCCCCGTCACCTGGTATGGATTTAAATGGGAATCCTTACACCAAAAAAACGGCGTGGGGGGTCCCCCCAAATCCATATCAGACCATTATCCGAGCATGCAGCCCGGCCGGTCAGGAAGGGGGTGAGGACGAGCGAGCGCCCCCCCTCCTGAGCCGTACCAGGCCGCGTGCCCTCAACATGGGGGGGGGGGTGCTTTGGGGAAGGGGGGCCCTGTGCTTCCCCACCCCAAAGCACCTTGTCCCCATGTTGATGAGGACAAGGGCCTCTTCCGTCAACCCTGGCCGTTGGTTGTCAGGGTCTGCGGGCGGGGGGCTTATCAGGATCTGCAAGACCACTTTAATAAGGGGGCCCCCAGATTCCGGCCCCCCACCCTATGTGAATGAGTATGGGTATACCCCTACCCATTCACCTGGTGAAAAAAGTGTAAATAAAAAACACAACACAAGTTTTTTAAATACTTTATTACACAGCTCCGGGGGTCTTCTTCCGTCTTGGGGGGTCTTCTCGCCGGACTCCTCCGCTATCTTCTGCTAGCTCTTTTACTATCGGAAGAGCCTGGTTTTCTCCTTCGTCACCGCCGTCGTCCGGGGTCTTGTTCCGACTTCGGGGGTCTTGTGCCGCTCTTCGGTTCTTCTTGCCAGGCCTCCGCTTTCTTCTTGCAGCTCTTTGTGGCATGAGCCGGTGGCCCCGCCCCTTGTCCCTATGTCTCGGCCATTAGAACAGGAGACACCGCCGTGTCAACATCGGATGAAGAAAGAAGAAGAAGCAGAAGGCGTCTGGGGCGACAGCGACGACAGCGACAGTGACGGCGACAGAAGACCGGGCCAACTCTAGTAAAAGAGCTGCTAAAAGAAAGAAAGCGGAGGCCTGGCAAGAAGAACAGAAGAGCGGGACAAGACCCCCAAAGTTGGAACAAGACCCCCAGACGGCAGCGGCGATGAAGGAGAAAGCCGGGCTCCTCCACTAGTAAAAGAGCTTGCAGAAGATAGTAGAGGAGTCCAGCGAGAAGACCCCCCAAGACGGAAGAAGGCCCCGGAGCTGTGTAATAAAGTATTTTAAAAACTTTGTGTTGTGTTTTTCATTTACACTTTTTTCACCAGGTGAATGGGTAGGGGTACATCGTACCCCATATTCATTCACATAGGGTGGGGGGCCAGAATCTGGGGGCCTCCTTATTACAGGGGGCTCCCAGATTCCGATAAGCCCCCCCGCCCGCAGACCCTGACAACCAACGGCCAGGGTTGTCGGGAAGAGGTCCTTGTCCTCATTAACATGGGGACAAGGTGCTTTGGAGTGGGGGGCCGCAGGGCCCTCCTTTCCCCAAGGCACCCCCCATGTTAAGGGCACGCGGCCTAGTATGACTCAGAGGGGGGGCGCTTGCTCGTCCCCACCCCCTTTCCTGACCGGCCAGGCTGCATGCTCGGATGAGGGTCTGATGTGGATTTGGGAGGGACCAAATCTGTGGATTTCTGCAGCTCCTCCAGAGTTACCATAGGCCTCTTGGCTGCTTCTCTGATTAATGCTCTCCTTCCCCGGCCTGTCAGTTTAGGTGGACAGCCATGTCTTGGTAGGTCTGCAGTTGTGCCATACTCTACATTTTCGGATGATGGATTTAACAGTGCTCCATGAGATGTTCAAAGCTTGGGATATTTTTTTTATAACCTAACCCTGCTTTAAACTTTTTCTCAACTGTATCCCTGATTTTTCTTGTGTGTTCCTTGGCCTTCATTATGCTGTTTGTTCTCTAAGGTTCTCTAACAAACTGCTGAGGGCTTCACAGGACAGCAATATTTATTCTGAGATTAAATTACACACAGATAGACTCTTTTTACTAATTAGGGGATTTTTGAAGGCAATTGGTTCCACTAGATTTTAGTTAGGGGTATCAGAGTAAAGGGGGCTGAATACAAATGCACACCACACTTTTCACATATAAATTTTTACAAATTTTAGAAAACCGTTAATCATTTTCCTTCTACTTCACAATTATGTGCAACTTTGTGTTGGTCTATCACATAAAATCCCAATAAATTACATTTACATTTTTGGCTGTAACATGAGAAAATGTGGAAAATTCAAGGGCTATGAATACTTTTTCAAGGCACCTTTTTTTTGAGATATTAATTAAATTTGTTACCTTTTTTGTGAAACTACTTTTAATGTTACTGTGTCATTCTTTTAACTGACTATATGGTGAAAAGTATAATTTTTTGTCAATAATTTCCTATTATACAAATCATTTGAACTTTTGCTAAATATTGTATTATCGCAAATCCCATGAATATGATTTGTCATACAGCTCACATATAGAAGATAAGCAAGTCAAACATGAATATACCATTAGGTAATGACCCTGGGGAGATGATCATGTTAATTGATAAAGCATATGGATTTCATTTGTTGACATATTTGCAAGATTTCTGGGGTGGCATAATCTAGGATGCATCATCCAGTAAATGAAAACCAGTACATAGGCGTGGAAAGAATCCCAGCAGAGTACAGTTATGTGAGAACAGTCTCTAGAAATATGAGACTTGCCCATCAAAAACATATTGCTAATCACAGAGGAAATCTTTATATCAGATGTTTTTCTTTTTTTCTTGTCTTAATCTCAAATCAATTTCTCACCTTCCTCAAAAATAGAAATCCTTACGCTTGTAAACTTCTTTAACCCCTTGCCGACCGGCTCAAGCCGATATACGTCGGCAGAATGGCACGTACAGGCATATTAAACGTACATGTACGCTGCCCCTAAGACGCACCCGCCGCAAGCTCCGTGAGTGTGATCGCGGATCCCACGGACTCGATGTCCGTGGGCATACCCAAGATCGTCTCACGGAGAGGAAGAATGGGGAAATGCTGATGTAAACAAATTTTATATATTTTTTGGGGATATTTATTATAGCAAAAAGTAAAAAATATTGTGTTTTTTTTTTAAATTGTCTCGCTTTTTTGTTTAAAGCACAAAAATTTTAAATCGCAGAGGTGATCAAATGCCACCAAAAGAAAGCTCTATTTGTGGGGGAAAAAAGGACGTCAATTTCGTTTGGGAGCCACGTCGCATGACTGCGTAATTGTCAGTTAAAACGATGCAGTGTCGAATCGCAAAAAACACTCTGGTCTTCGGCCAGCCAAATGATCCGGGCCTGAAGTGGTTAAGCAGTAGACAACATGAAAAGTGTAAAAAAGTAAAAAAGCAGCTTGCTGTGGGGGCACCCAAGCAGGCACACTCCCAAGTGGCTCTGTGTGTCCATTCACACACGGAGCCCCAAACTCGGCCCCCTTCGTCTCCTGATTGTCTCACTGGCTGTGATTGACAGCAGCAGGAGTCAATAGCTCCTGCTGCTGCCAAAAGCCAACCAGGAGTGTGACTCCGTGGAGAGCCAAGGTTCTCGTGGACATTGCCGGATCGAGAGGTAAGTATTAGGGGGAGCTGGGGTGGCTGCTGCACACAGAAGGTGTTTTACCTTCATGCATAGAATGTATGAAGGTAAAAAAAAAAAAAAAACTTGTGCCTTTACAATCACTTCACAAGTCAATTTGAGAAATACATGTGTTGTGATAAAATAAAATTTAGCATATATACGTGTGCCACATGTAAGGGTCCTGCTGTGTGCAATGATGTCCCTTTAAAAAAAACTAGTGTTTACATTTTTGTTTGGTGGTTATTTTATATATTCTATTGTCTAAACCAGTCTTTCTCAAATTCTATACACCAGAAAAAAACTTGAAATATTTTTTTAAATTTCAGGGAATCTCTGCTAAAAAATATAATATAATATTCACAGCTCACAGGACAGTGGCATGATGGTTGTAGAAAGTTTTCTTTAAATAAACAATAAATAAAGAATATGGCATATCTAGAGTATTTGACACGCTTCATTTTTTTTTTTTTTTTTATCAAATCATTTTTTTATTTTTATGATGCTAATTACATAGAAAAAAGTATATACAAAGAAACACTAAACATAGAAGATTACCATCATTTAATTTCATTCTAAATATACCTGGACAAACAACAATAGACATCAAACAACAAACATACACCTCTAAACTTAGTTCCAGTTCCATTTATATTGTACAATTCTCAACTTCCTAGTTTCTTATAGATCAATCTCCTCACCCCGTCTATCCCTCCCCTCCCCCCTCCTCTCCAACCCCACCACAATACTTCCTTGATCTATTTGACAAATATAATTTTAAAAGAATGGGTAATCAACTGAATGATCAGACAGGGAGTACCAGTATATTTCAGTTTATTAAATATGTTCAAGTTAGAAGCAATAATGCAAAACAGATTCATGATGGCAAAAATAATGCAAACACTCCATGGTATATATAAAAGCTGCACAAACATGGACTTTTCACAGTAATGTCTCTATGACTCAATCAGGGTAATGTGGCTGCACAGCATAGTCTTTATAAGACTCTATAATAACAGAGAGTCAAACTAAGAATCACTACTTCAATAAAACAATTTAGAACACAGCTATAGACACACACAGTGAAGTCTGGGTTAACTCTGTTACACAGATGAGGAAGGAAACATTCGGGGATGAGCTCCCAACGGTGGCTAGATCCTTAGGAGAAGCTGGTCCTGACAGTGGAGGGCCACCCACCTGGCTAAGGATCACTTGCCCAGCGACCTCTGCCTCATTAGGCGTTGTCTATCTGGGTTAGTGAGAGAGGGGAGCTGAGGGAGTTATCTACCCTGGGCATGTCCAGAAACACTGGGAATTGTAAGAAAAGGAGTTAAAGATGCTTGAACCTACATCCAAGCACACTAAGTAAATGGTCATTCTGCAACATAATCATGAAATGAAACAAATAACAATGTCCATAAAAGAAACAGAATGTGGAAATTGTGGTACCTCCATACATTAGTGGTCCTGTGTAGAAATGCCTCCTTATTTTAGTGGTCATTGGAAACCATAGCATTGAATATCATTGTAGATGACCCTTTAATTAGATGTGTCATAAACAGGTGTGACCAGAACTGTGTGGACTGCAACAGAGTGAACCAAAACGTATGTAAGGTGAAAAAGTAATGTCATTTATTAAGATAAGTGATTACAGATATAAACAAATCAACAACCAAACAGTGACCCACAAAGAACAACAATCTAAACTAGTATATACAGCAAATAGGAAATACCAGAATCGTAACCGTAGCCAGGCCAGGGTCATATACGGGAGATCAGTAGATGTGGGGAAGGAGCAAGACAGGACAGGGAGTTCCTGGGGGTGGGTCAGCACAGTTCCTTACACTCACAGTCCAACATTGCAGGGAATGACAATGATAATATCACTTTAACATCGCTTTCTGCACAATTACGTGCCACAAGGTGGTGAGGAGGAGGGTCACGTAACTAGGCAGAAAACAGAAAAAGATAAGTATAAAAATAAATAAATAAAAAATTTAGGGGTTGGTGGGGCCCGAAACTGGACTTCAAACCTTTTCAACAGAGTGAGTCTCTGAGAAATATAAAAAAAATTCAGGTGGTTTTTCTCTTCAGCATTTACCAAAAGGGGATTGATCCTTTAATTCCTACAAATAAAAGAAAAAATATCACACCTAGGTTTTTAACACACATTTGCTATTTTCATTCCTAAAGCAGAATTCCATAAGAATGACCTAAGATATACGGCATTATAATAGTTATTTATGTAAAATCTAGGTCTTGGTAATGGTTTTACGTTTACTTTTTCTGCAGAATTTACCAGAAATTCCTACGATGGATCATGCAATGTTCCAGGAAATCCCACAGTGTGTAGAACATATCAAAAACATAAATCAGGATATGCCGGCAGAATTTCTGTGTTTTTGCCAGCATCATTGAATCCATTCCAGATATGATCCATGCAGCTGCTTACAATGATTCATTTCCTCCCTTTCCATGTGACCCTAATAAAAAAGACTTATCTCAACTGCAAAAATGTGTTGCCATAGCATCAGTAGAGGAAACACATGTATTGTTCTGTCATTTTCATCTGTCAGCAGCCAAAGCTGTAACAAGTATATCTTTGATTCGTGCAGATTCAGGCCTAGTAAAATGTGCTCATCAATTTGTCCTAACACAAACAAATCTATTTTTATTTGCACCTTATTTTATCTTTATTCACTCCTTGAAATCTGTGTTCTTTACTCCCAGTGGCCTCTTCCCTCTGGGGCTTCTACTCATAGCGACTTTTCCTCCTGAGACTCTTTATAGATCCGTTTCCTATATACAAGAGCACATCTCCTACTGATGACATGTCTCCTAAGGCCTGGCTTAGTCTATGGAAGAAATAAGAACATGCAGGTATCAGTATGTCAGCTGTGTCACGCCCCTTCAGCCTGTGTCTTAGAATAACAGGGAGGTGAAGCCTCCATCAATTTACATTTAATACCCCGTCCCCATTGTAATGAGCTGGTTAGTGGGCATGGAAGAGGACGGAGGGATTGGGCTGTCATTTACCACTGTGTATATGCCGGCATACGTGACTCCATAGTCACATGGGCTGCTCAGATGTGGTAGGGACGGTAGCTACATGGAGAGGAAATGCTCAGGATAGAAAATACACTGAAAACTGAGCATGTGCACTAGCTGCCAACACTGCTCTGCAAATGCCCATTTCTATTTGCAGAATACAGAAAACATACCCCACAGTAACTGAGTGGGTATGAACAGCATGTAATAAAGCATACTTATTACTTATAGTTTTTAAAGATGTGGGTTTAATGATATTTTAGTTAACAAGGGGGTGCCAGGAGCTCGCAATCCCATGGGGCCACTGTGTAATACTTGTGGCCCTAACAGGAAAATTGATCGGGACCACTGCCATTACAGCCCCCTGTACAAGTGAGTTACCCCCCTCCCCCTTCTACTTGTGATCCCTGGGCCACAAATTGGGCACCAGAGACTTAAGCTGGCTAAAGATGGGTCCATTTTTTTTTTTCATTCAACCAGCAGGGTGAATGGAAAAAAAAAAACTGACATGATTAGTCCAGATGAGCTATTGTGTTCTAACAGCGGGGATTTTTCTGTACAACCAGGGTGCCCATAAATGGATCTAAATTTTTCTGGTCCCTGCTGAACCGTTCAAATTTAAAATTTTGATCCATGTATGTAGAAAGCTTCTTCTAACAGTAGGCACCATCCCCTTCCTCTGTCTACCTATGTTTCTGTTCTTGCTCAGCTACCAGCCCAGCAAAATCTCATCTACTCTCAGCTTGAAGTTCCTTGCACTGACAGCCTACATTAAAACATCACATAACAAAATATATTTAACGGCGTATAACACGCATAGGCGAATAACACGCACCCTAATTTTAAGAGGGAAGTTTCAGGAAAAAAAATTACATTTTAAATAAAGAACTTTGAAGCAAAATAAGGGTCAGTGCCTGTCAATGCAGCCTCACCAGTGCCTATCTGCAGCCTTAGCAGTGCCCATCAATGCAGCCTTACCATTGCCCATCAGTGCAGCCTGATTAGTGCCCATCTGCAGTCTCACCATTGCAGCCTGATCAGTGCCCATCTGCAGCCTCACCATTGCAGCCTGGTTAGTGCCCATCTGAAGCCTCAATATTGCCCATCGATGCGGCCTGATCCTTGCCCATCTGCAGTCTCACCATTGCCCATCAATTCAGCCAGATCCATGCCCATGTGCAGCCTCACCATAGCACATCAATGCAGCCTGATCTGTGCCCATCTGCAGCCTCACGTCAGATTACATAGAGCGAGGATCTCCTGTTTACTCGAAGGCCTCTTTAATACAAAGTCCCAACTCCTGGACTGGCTCTTATGATAGACAGAGCAGTGGTCCAATGCAGGCCAAGGAGACAGGACTTCCTATTGCAGAGGCTGCCGAATAAACAGGAGATCCTCACTCTGACGGCGATCCTCTATAATCTGGCAGCGCTTGTCCCTCCCCCATGCGGCAGCGCAACATCATTGGCTCCTGTTGCTGTCAATCAAAGTCAGTGAGCCAACGAGGAGAGGGGCAGGAACGAACCACCGCTTTGTGTCTGAATGGACACACAGAGCAGAGGCTCGGCTCAGGTGCCCCTATAGTAAGCTGCTTGCTGTGGGAGCACTCGGCAGGAGGGAGGGGCCAGGGGAGCCGGTAAGGGAACCAAGAAGAGGAGGATCAGAGCTGCTCTGTGCAAAACCACTACACAGAGCAGGTAAGTATAACATGTTTGTTATGTTTAAGGAACAAAAAAACTTAGACTTTAGTATTACTTTATAAATAAAGGTAGCATATGTAAATAAAGCATGTCTTAAATGTGTAATAATTTACTTTATATAATGAACCACTCATAGGCTGTGTGAGAACCTCATACTTGCATCCCTGCATTTGGCTCCTGTTAGTTTGTAATGCAGATCTGTGACTACTGTACAAAAGGAAAGAAGTTGAGTACAACCTCCAGTATTGGAGATCTTTTTTTTCTTTTTCTTCTTTACATTTTTAGCAAAAGAAACCTTAAAGTACATACAAATATATAGAGTATATATACATAAAACCAGATGTCTATGTTAATCCAGGATATCCAGCTATAAACAAGACTGCCACAGTTAATGGCAATGCATGTATAACATAAACTTTTAGCAGGAGACCAAATATGTTGTTCAAGAATGATAAAAACTGATATAATTCCAGTGAATCGGAGAGGTGAGAGAAAGAGTGAAAGACATGTTTTACCCTAATGAGGTCCGCTCTCTCTTTCTCTCTGTCTGTTAGTGTTTCTTTATTACATTACCTTTTACTATACACTCTCTTAAATATTCATTACATGCATATATTTTCATGCAGCTTATAAATTTGTTTCCAAAACACTTATTTGCTTCAGAAAGATCATCATTATTAGTGATGGAAGAAAATTAGTTTTCACCTACAGTTTTATGAAAAATATAACCAATACTTATAATCTTACCTTATTCATTCATACCTGGGATGGGATCCAAAACAGAAAGAGCTAGTATATTTGTTGATCAATATCTACGCCCACATGTTATCACATTACCTTCCTATATTAAGGATACCCCAGATCTTTTGAGAAACCTAGATGGCCTCACTTTTTCCCGCCTGGTTTCACTTTAGTAACCATCGATGTAGAGGCCTTATATTTATCAATCCTGCATACCTTCGGGATGCAGGTTATTGCTAGATTTCTAAGTGAAAGAGGCCCAAAATCAGCAAATCTTAATGGATTTGTGCTTCAATTACTTTCTCATATTCTTACTAAAAATGTTTTTTCTTTTGACGAGTCCCACTTGCTCCAGGTACAGGGGGTCACTATGGGCACTTGCTGTGCACCTTCAAATGTGAAACCTGTACCTGGGGGTTTTATGGCTATATTAAGCCATAATGACTACAACTTAAAATTTACAATGCAATCCAGCCAGACGTCTATTGCTTATCTTGACATCACTATCAATATCGACTCGGATGGCAGGATCAAAACATCACTCTACCGGAAACCCAGAGTGGGTAATACAATCTTACACGCATCTAGTGCACATCCTCAATCACTGATCCAAAGCATTCCTTTCGGTCAGTATTTGCGTCTAAAACGTAATTGTTCAAGTAATGTTAATTTTAAGAAGGAAGCTGATGGCCTCTATGCACGATTATTGGCGAGAGGCTATAGTAAAACAAGTCTCAACAAAGCATATAAAAAAGCAGTGGCTAGACCTAGGAATACCATTATTTTTTCCAAACCTAAAAAAACAGTCCAATCTAGTTAGGTTTATAACCACTTACTCTGATCAATATCAGATGATACATTCAATAATGGAAAAACATTGGCACATATTGCTAACGGATCCTGTAGTGAAGAAATACATAGGATCAAAACCTGAGATGACTTTTCAGCGTTCTTGCTCAGTAAGGGATCGGCTGGTGCGGAGCCATTATTGTAAGACAGAGGATGGATCCCACCAGAAACCTGGCCTGTTTAGATGTGGCACTTGTGACTTCTGTGATTTACTTGTGACAGGCCCTTTTCCTCTTCCGAACGGCCAAACTCTTTTGCGACATCACATGTCAAACGAGAGGTGTCATATATATTATACTCTGTCAATGCAGATCTTTTTATATAAGCAAAACGGTCCGTTCTGGAAGAGGATGAAGAACCATGTATATTATGGCACTAGTGGCCTTCTAAACACCACCATGGGCCATCAAGTAGCATTCAAGCACCACTATGAACCACGATTATTCAAATTTGCCGCCCTTGAGAGTATATATGAAGACCATCGAGGGGGCAACTTTGATCAGAAAGTTCTTCAAAAAGAAACCCAATGGGTCTATAGCCTACGGGCCACCCATTATCCTGGCCTGAATGATATGATGAGCTTTAGACCCTTTCTATAAGAATATGCCTTAACCTGTATAACCTGCCCTCCCTGTGCTCTCCACCACCCTCCCTGTGCTCTCCATCTCCCCCCATGCTCTCCACCAGCCCCCCTGTGCTCTTCACCAGCCCCCTCTGTGCTCTCCACCGCCCTTCCTGTGCTCTCCACCTCCCCCCATGCTCTCTGCCACCCTCCCTGTGCTCTCCATCTCCCCCCATGCTCTCCACCACCCTCCCTGTGCTCTCCATCTCCCTCCATGCTCTCCACCAGCCCCTTGTGCTCTCCCTGCCCTCCCTGTGCTCTCCATCTCCCCCCATGCTCTTTGCTGCCCTCCCTGTGCTCTCCATCTCCCCCCATGCTCTCCACCGCCCTCCCTGTGCTCTCCATCTCACCCCATGCTCTCCACCAGCCCCTATGGGCTCTCCACCACCCTCCCTGTGCTCTCCATCTCCCGCATGCTCTCTGCTGCCCTCCTTGTGCTCTCCATCTCCCCCCATGCTCTCTGCTGCCCTTCCTGTGCTCTCCATCTCCCCCCATGCTCTCCATCACCCTCCCTGTGCTCTCCATCTCCCCCATACCCTCCATCAGCCCCCCTGTGCCCTCCACCGCCCTCCCTGTGCTCTCCACCTCCCCCCATGCTTTCTGCTGCCCCCCTGTGCTCTCCACCTCCGCTCATGCTCTCCTCTGCCCCTTGTGCTATTCTCTTCCTCCCTGTGCTCTCGCCCCACCCTATGTTCTCAAGGTTCTTCCCTGTTCTCTCCATCCCCCATGCTCTTTCCTGGTTCCACCTCACCCCCCCCACACCTCTGCTGGGTTCCCCCCTCTCCTTTCTTAGGGGGATCTGTCAGGGTGGAGAGTAGGGAAGGGGCCGGTTAACATGTCATGGGCTGCTCAATCCAAGATGACTGGGCCTATTTTTTGTCCCAGTCCGGGCCTGGTGGTGAGTATGGGATATATTAAATAAAGCACAATCACTGTGCTGCATTGCTAAAGTAGACATAAAATACAGTAATGCCCCGTACACACGGTCGGAATTTCCATGGTTCCATCGGACCATGTTGTCGGAAAATCCGACCGTGTGTGGGCTCCATCGGACTTTGGATCCATCGGATCCTGCTCTCAAATTTTCCGACAACAAAGTCCGATCGGACTTTTTCCGATCGTGTGTAGCGAATTCCGACGGACAAAGTGCCACGCATGCTCAGATCAAATTACAAGACCAAAGCTATTGGCTACTAGCCTCTACGTAGTTCCGTCGTACGCAACGAACTTTACCACCTTCAGAATGATTGGATTTTCCGACAACTTTGTCCGACCATGTGTATGCAACACCAGTGTCGGACAAAATCCGTCAGAAAAAATCCGACGGATTTTGTGGTCGGAATTTCCGACCGTGTGTACGGGGCATAAGAGGTTCTGATCTGGCTGTCCATTGAACCCAGCCAATGTTACCTCGATTCCTGCCTAGGTGAACCTAAACGTTGTAGGTTAATCATTATTGTCCCCCCCCCCCCCCCCCCCCCCCAAGACAGCTAGAACTGATGGGTTTTAATTATTATTTTCTAACTATATTATATAAAGAAATTAATATAAAAAAAGAAAATATAGATACAACAACAATGTATTATTGTGTACAATATTCCTTATCTAAATGATAGAAAAAGCAGCGCTGAATATAATATAAATCCACACCAGTGAATTTAGAAATGCTAAAGACTATAGATCCATGTGACGGACCTGGCCGAGACACAGGCTGTTGGAGGGGACTGAGTGCGAGCCTGTTGCCTTGGGATTATGGGCCCTGGCATTTGGGGGAACAGTGCTCTTTGAGCTGCAGGCCTGGGACCCCTGAGCTGGTGGTACTTGGATTCCGGTCCATGCTGGCCCCCCAATACACATAGAATCTGTATGTGTATTTGGCATATTAGCAAGAGACGCTAATTTCATGACTCATGAACTCCAGCCACCTGTGTTATGTAATTGAGTATAGTCTGGCTTGTAGAAGTGTTTCACCTATTGTTGTGTGTGCTAATTAACCCTGCAATTGAATGATGGAGCCCAGTGTTGATTGAGATAATTAGCTCATGCTAATTAGGTTAGGCTTGTCATCTGGCTGTATATATGTGTGACATGAAAAATAAAGATTCATTCCTGATGTACCCTACACTGGTGTTGTCTGGTGACTGGGGGAGCTAATGGGTCTTGGATTGTGTGGTACCGGACGGAGGAAGCAGTTACGGCGGATATCTTGAGTACGAGGTCCGTCACAATTGGCTGGCAGCGGTGGGATCGTGCTTCCTTGTCGTGAACACATCCAAACCATCACCTGGATCCAAGGCCCGGATAGCAGAGGTACAGATACGTCATCATGGAAGAGGAATTCGGAAGGAGGTTGCGAGAGATGCGGATACAGCACAGAGGACCAGTATCGGTGCAGGTCCTGCTGGGATGGTATGATTCTGTTCGCCTACAACTCTGGAAAGAAGCGCTAGCCTGTGCGCAGCGACACCAGGGAAAAGTTCTCCCCTCCATCCATGTAAGGTACTGGTCGCAGTATGAAGTACGATTGCTGTTATTGGGGGAACAACCGAAGCAGGAGTGGACAGCTGAGTTAAGCAGGCTGATCCGGGCAGAAATGCGTTTGGACGAGAGCTACAGAGCCCTCCGGTGGTATGTAGCCCAAGTGTGCCCGTGGACAGCGGATGACAGGCCCACGGAAGGCTTTGATTATAATGGCCTGGGATTGTTGTACTGGAGGCTGTCCGAGGACCCCGACTTTGGGAGTAATCTGGAGTGGCGTTTGGAGGAAATAATGGAGCACAGAGAGCAAAGATTGAACGTCTCGGAAGTGCTCTGGGCACAGGAAGATTTGGAGTTCCTGGCCGCTCAGGAATGGGAGCTGGAGATTGCCTACATACAGCTGCTAGACTCTGCTCAGCAGCAGGGTGGGGCTCCCTTTGCCTGGGACTATGAGGAAATACCAGCAGACAGCTCTGAAATCCTGGCTGAAGAGTCGGCGATGTGGCATAGTAACAGAGTGCTTTGCCCACCTGCCCCCGCAGCTATGGACGCGGAGGTCTTATGGCGGATGCAGGAAGTGCTGACAACAGGGCAGAGCTCTGCTAACCTCTGCCCAGCACCGATGGCATCTTCTAGGTTCCACGGACAGGTGGTGAACCTCTATCCCCAGCCATCAGTTGTAGAGACTGGGGATTTAATAGACTTTTCTGCTGAGGAAAAACAACCTCATGAGCCTCCATCAGAAGAGCTGGTATTAGGGCCAAACTTCACTGAGCTCTGCCCAGCACCAACGGCAGTATCCGTGGAGTTACAAGGAACTTCTCCAGCTGAAGCGCAGGTCACCGGACAGAGGGTCCAAGACCTCTGCCCCACACCGGTGGCAGTTATGGAGGCTCAGGGTGAGAAGGTGGCAATCACTTCCCAGCAGCAGATACAGGGGGAGAAGGGAGAGGAGGTGTTTGTCGTCCCTCCCCAACAGTTGGCCAGGGTGGAGAAAGCGATCTTTCCTCCCCAGCAAAGATTTGTGCACCTGGGAGACAGTACCAGAGACATGTTGTCCCAGCAGCCAGATGAGGGAATGGAAAAGGAAGCCAGCCTCCTGCCCCAATGGTTTGCCAGAGCGGAGGATGTGGAGTCCCCAGCAGAAGTGCTGGCAACAGGGCAGAGTGCTACCCACCTCTGTCCAGCACCAGCAACAACTGTGGAGTTCCAGGAAGCCGGGGCAGTCGGCCTCTCTCCCCAACAGTTAGCTGGAGGAGATGATGTAGGGAAGCTCCTACACCCACCTGAACTGCTGGCAACGGAACAGAGTGCTGCTGGCCTCTGCCCACAACTAACAGAGGGCAGATTTCCTGTAAAGGGGGATGGGACTGCAGTCCCCACCTGTATACCCCAGGGATGCTGGGCTGTCGGCCCAGATCCCCAACAGCATGATGGAGTGAGCCCAGTCACCCTGTCTTCTCTCCAGCGGCTGAAAAGACTCCAGGGAGAAGGGCCAGTCCAGGCCTCTCCCCAGCGGCGGATATGTTCTATGAGAGAGGCAGAAGTTGGCTGGGTGAGTCGTGCTCTGTTTGGAACAATTTGTTTGGGGTACTGTGTGGGTACAGGCATTAGAGGACTGGAACCACTGACTAACTTCGGAGTCAACCCGTCTGGGGTCTCCTCCTGTGTTAGTCTCCTGCCGAAAGGGGAGAAATGTGACGGACCTGGCCGAGACACAGGCTGTTGGAGGGGACTGAGTGCGAGCCTGTTGCCTTGGGATTATGGGCCCTGGCATTTGGGGGAACAGTGCTCTTTGAGCTGCAGGCCTGGGACCCCTGAGCTGGTGGTACTTGGATTCCGGTCCATGCTGGCCCCCCAATACACATAGAATCTGTATGTGTATTTGGCATATTAGCAAGAGACGCTAATTTCATGACTCATGAACTCCAGCCACCTGTGTTATGTAATTGAGTATAGTCTGGCTTGTAGAAGTGTTTCACCTATTGTTGTGTGTGCTAATTAACCCTGCAATTGAATGATGGAGCCCAGTGTTGATTGAGATAATTAGCTCATGCTAATTAGGTTAGGCTTGTCATCTGGCTGTATATATGTGTGACATGAAAAATAAAGATTCATTCCTGATGTACCCTACACTGGTGTTGTCTGGTGACTGGGGGAGCTAATGGGTCTTGGATTGTGTGGTACCGGACGGAGGAAGCAGTTACGGCGGATATCTTGAGTACGAGGTCCGTCACAATCCACTCCAGTGAACATGAATTGCTAAATAATACTTCTCTGCGCAAACACTGCCTTGTGCATACAAAAATGAAAATAAAAAATAACTTGTATCAAAATCAATTAACACAAAATATTATATAGTGAATATCACCAGATGAGTAGTGATGGCAAATACATACAATCTTTTGCAACAGATCATCCTGTGACTAAATAATTGTTCAACATTGAAAATAAATAAATAAATAAACAAAAAAATGGGAATCAAGTGAATTGTTTCAAGTTCTATCAGACAGTGTCCACTTCCTGAAGAAAATTGTTACAATCACCACAGTGAAACTTCCTAAACAAGTAATATAATGTAACAAAGTGTAATCATAGTCCATACGTTGAATCTTAAAATCATAATCCAAATAAATGAAGCGATGAAGAAACAGTGAAAAGAACATTAACCAGTGTGTCTTGAATAAAAAGCAGATTACATCTACAGTGGTGTGAAAAAGTGTTTGCCCCCTTCTTCATTTCCTGTTCCTTTGCATGTTTGTCACACTTAAGTGTTTCGGAACATCAAACCAATTTAAACAATAGTCAAGGACAACACAAGTAAACACAAAATGCAATTTGTAAATTAAGGTGTTTATTATTAAAGGTGAAAAAAAATCCAAACCATCATGGCCCTGTGTGAAAAAGTGATTGCCCCCTAAACCTAATAACTGGTTGGGCCACCCTTAGCAGCAACAACAACTGCAACCAAGCGTTTGCGATAACGTGCAATGAGGCTTTTACAGCGTCCTGGAGGAATTTTGGCCCACTCATCTTTGCAGAATTGTCCTAATTCAGTTACATTAGAGGGTTTTCGAGCATGAACGGCCTTTTTAAGGTCATACCACAACATCTCAATAGGATTCAGGTCAGGACTTTGGCTAGGCCACTCCAAAGTCTTCATTTTGTTTTTCTTCAGCCATTCGGTGGTGGACTTGCTGGTGTGTTTAGGATCATTGTCCTGCTGCAGAACCCAAGTTCGTTTCAGCTTGAGTACACGAACAGATGGTCGAACATTCTCCTTCAGGATCTCTTGGTAGACAGCAGAATTCATAGTTCCTTTTATCACGGCAAGTCTTCCAGGTCCTGAAGCAGCAAAACAGCCCCAGACCATCACACTACCACCACCATATTTTACTGTTGGTATAATGTTCTTTTTCTGAAATGCAGTGTTCCTTCTACGCCAGATATACTTGGACACACACCTTCCAAAGAGTTCCACTTTTGTCTCATCGGTCCACAGAATGTTGTCCCAAAAGTCTTGGGGATCATCAAGATGTGTTGTGGAGAAATTGAGACAAGCTTTGATGTTCTTTTTGCTCAGCAGTGGTTTTCTCCTTGGAACTCTGCCATGCAGGCCATTTTTGCCCAGTCTTTTCCTGATGGTGGAGGCATGAACGCTGACCTTAACTGAGGCAAGTGAGGCCTGCAGTTCCTTGGACGTTGTTGTGGGGTCTTTTGTGACCTCTTGGATGAGTCGTCGCTGCGCTCTTGGGGTAATTTTGGGCGGCCGGCACTCCTGGGAAGGTTCACCACTATTCCATGTCTTCGCCATTTGTGGATAATGGCTCTCACTGTGGTTCGCTGGATTCCCAAAGCTTTGGAAATGGCTTTATAACCCTTTCCAGACTGATAGATCTCAATTACTTTCTTTCTCAATTGTTCCTGAATTTCTTTGGGTCTCGGCATGATGTGTAGCTTTTAAGGATCTTCTGGTGGACCTTACTGTGTCAAGCAGCTCCTATTTAAGTGATGCCTTGATTGTGAACAGGTGTGGCCATAATCAGGCCTGGGTGTGGCTAGAGAAATTGCTCTCAGGTGTGGACAACCACAGTTATAGTATGTTTTAACAAGGGGGGCAATCACTTTTTCACACAGGGCCATGATGGTGTGGATTTTTTTTCACCTTTAATAATAAACACGTTCATTTACAAATTGCATTTTGTGTTTACTTGTGTTGTCTTTGACTATTGTTTAAATTGGTTTGATGTTCCGAAACACTTAATGTGACAAACATGCAAAGGAACAGGAAATGAGGAAGGGGGCAAACACTTTTTCACACCACTGTACACTCCTCCACCACACCGTTCTAGCTGTGACTCCTCTCCCCTTATGTGATTGCACTCACCAGCTGTATATGCCTCACACTTTCGTGTTTGGCTGGACACGCTTTTCCCCTTTGCAGGGTTTACAGGGATCGATGTAAGATGTTCAGCGTCCTGTGTGTACCTCTCACATCAAAAGATGAATAAACACGCCAAATATAAAAAGTCACAGCACTCTTGAAAAGCTAATACTGAAGCATAAGTGGTCCGCCGCTTTACAGGGATCGATGTAAGATGTTCAGCGTCCTGTGTGTACCTCTCTCATTCGCCTAGTAGCCAAAACCCGACATGTTTCGTCATACAATTGACTTAATCATGGGACTGGTCACTAGGCGAGGCAAACTGACTTTTATTTTCCCCAAATTGCTATCAATGTATAACCACCGCACATGCGTATTACCTGGGTCCCCGTTTCACCAATGCTTCAGTTCACACTGTTCATTAATACAGAGTCAATCCATGATACAATCTAACAAAATGTTAAAATTATATATAAATATCGCTCCAACAATCTGAATCTCAGTTGCACAATAATTGAAAGCAGAATTTTAATCTATGCAAATATCAGTAGTGAACGGCAGTGGAGAATTTGCACAGAGACCGTCGCTCTCAAAGTGTCAATCTGCATCGGCATGTGTAGCGCCCTATCTCCATAGTGCAGCCTCTCCCCTATCCACCCAATTCCTATTGTTATATTGTATGAAATGCTGCATGCATTGGAGAAGGGGGGTAACCTACAGACTTAAAATGAACAGATTGCAAATGGATTTTATTGATATCTATATCTCCATAATACCACACATGAAATGAATGTACAGTAATTAATGCATTCTGGATGACTTTCAGCTTAATATCCTCTGACCCATTTACATGGATCATGTCCACATGCAGGGAAATACACATGTATTAACCCACATGTATATATCACAGATTAAATAAATGGTCCTATTTAAACTAAAATTCAATTGAAAAAAATATATATAAAAATGCATATATAAATATATGTGTAATCACACTGCTTATAGCGCGTGTACAACACATATATACATGATAGTAACATATATAAAATTATACACAATAACCATCCATTGTATATAAAAATAAAAATTCAATACATAAAAATAAACATCAGCTAGAGCGGTGTGGTGGAGGAGTGTAGATGTAATCTGCTTTTTATTCAAGAGACACTGGTTAACCACTATGCGACCCCCAGCTGTCAATTGACGGCCAGGCGGCGCAGCTCATAGGGCCCCCCGGCCCTCCAAGGAGCGTGCGCGCCTGCCGTGTCACTGGGCACCGATGCGCATGCCCAGCGGCCGCGATGTCCACCGGGCACCCACGATTGCCCGGTAGCACAGCAGGACCAAGGATCTGTGTATGTAAACACACAGATCCACGGTCCTGTCAGAGGAGAGGAGCCGATGGTGTGTTCTCAGTACAGAGAAACACTGATCAGTCTCCTTCCCTTGTGAGTCCCCTCCCCCTACAGTTATAATCACTCCAAGGGAACATATTAACCCCTTCAGTGCCCCCTAGTGGTTAACCCCTTGCCCACCAGTCACATTTATACAGTAATCAATGCATTTTTATAGAACGGATCGCTGTATAAATGTGAATGGTCCCAAAAATGTGTCAAAAGTGTCCGATATGTCCGCCGCAATATCGCAGTCACGATAAAAATTGCAGATCGCCGTCATTACTAGTAAAAAAAAAAATAATAATAAAAATGCAATAAATATATCCCCTATTTTGTAGGCACTATAACTTTTGCGCAAACCAATCAATATACGCTTATTGAGATTTTTTTTACCAAAAATATGTAGAAGAATACGTATCGGCCTAGACTGAGGAAAAAAAATGTTTATATATTTTTTGGGGATATTTAGTATAGCAAAAAGTTAAAAATATTTTTTTTTTTTTTTAAACTTGTCCCTTCTTTTGTTTATAGCGCAAAAAATAAAAAAACACAGAAGTGATCAAATGCCACCAAAAGAAAGTTCTATTTGTGCGGACAAAATTATAACAATTTCATTTGGGTACAGTGTTGTAGGACTGCGCAATTGTCATTCAAAATGTGACAGCGCTGAAAGCTGAAAAATGGCTTGTGCGGGAAGGGTGTGAAAATGCACTGTACTGAGGTGGTTAATGTTCTTTTCACCTTTTCTTCATCGCTTCATTATTTGGATTATGATTTAAAGATTCAACGTATGGACTATGATTACCCTTTGTTACATTATATTACTTCTTTAAAGTTTTCACTTTGGTGATTGTAACAATTTTCTTTAGGAAGTGGACAGTGTCTGATAGAACTTGAAACAATTCACTTGATTCCCGTTTTTTTGTTTATTTATTTATTTTCAATGTTGAACAATTATTTAGTCACAGGGTGATCTGTTGCAAAAGATTGTATGTATTTGCCATCACTACTCATCTGGTGATATTCACTATATAATATTTTGTGTTACCGTATATACTCGAGTATAAGCCGACCCGAATATAAGCCAAGGCACCTAATTTTACCACAAAAAACTGGGAAAACTTATTGACTCGAGTATAAGCCTAGGGTGAGAAATGCACAGCTACTGTAAGTGGAAAAGAGGGTCAACAATGCCCATTTGCAGCCTCACTGTGCCCATTTGCATGCCTCACTGTGCCCATTTGCAGCCATAGGTCCCCTGAACTTCAAACTTGGTAGTTAAGGGTTCCTAGATGCCCCCTAGCAGCAGGCAACATTTGGGGTCCCGAAATAACATTGCTGTAGATGGACACAGTTGACCGATTTTGGGGCCCTGTATCTCGGGGCCACTTGGTGCTAGGAACCCCAAATTTGGATATGTTGTGATGTTGGTTCCACTGGGTTTGCAAACCAAATTTGGGGTTCCTAGTGGCCCCGAGATACGGGGCCGCAAAGTAAAGTTGGAAAATGTAATTTTTTGCTGCAGAAAAGTGCTTGACTCAGTATAAGCCGATTTTATTTTTTCATTTTTGTATGCACAAGGCAGCGTTTGCACAGTGAAGTATTATTTAGCAATTCATGTTCACTGGAGTGGATCTATAGTATTTAGCATTTCTAAATTCACTGGTGTGGATTTATATTATATTCAGCGCTGCTTCTATCATTTAGATAAGGAATATTGTACACATTTTGTTTTTATAAAGTGGCGGCTTAGTTTAAGGTTTGTGCTGAGCGCAGTGGTGATACACAGTACATAGGGAAAGAGTAAAGCCCCATACACACGGTCGGATTTTCCGACGGAAAATGTCCTATCGGACAATGTTGTCCGAAATTCCAACCGTGTGTAGGCTCCATCGGATATTTTCCATCGGATTTTCCGACGGACAAAAGTTTTATCTCCTGCTCTCAATTTTTCCGACACCAAAGTCCGATCACACAAATTCCGATCGTGTGTAGCCTAGTGCGACGGACATAGTGCCACGCATGCTCAGAAGAAATTCTGTGGCGGAAGCGCTCGCTCAGGTAAAACTACCGTTCCTAATCGACACAGCACATTCGTCACGCTGCAATGTTAAAATGTGTTTAATGCAGCGCATTCTCTTTTTCTTTACAATGCAAGAAGAATGACGTGTTTTAGCTGCTCCTATTCACACTGACTTCTCACAAACTTCTTTCTTTATTCTTTTTCAGGATTTATTGGCTAGATGTTTTTTATTCGTCAGATCTTAAGAATGTTTTTTTATATTTTTTGGAGGATTTGTCATTTCTAGTTTTTTTTTTTTAATCCAGATTTCCTTTATTCCTAATTTTTTTTTTTGGGGGGGGGGGGGGGGGGGGGTTGTGTGTCTCAACTTATCCAAACACCATTATTATCATTTGTATTTGTAGCCTAAATTCACTCGGAGGTTGTTTGTTGTTGGTGCCCCTTGTTAATTGGACTTTATGATTTGTGAAATGTACCCGCCTACTCACAAATAAACTGTCATTGTTGAAAAGTAAAACACATAGGCAAGGATTTCTTTAAATCAAAAATATCTTTATTTAGGTCTCAGCAACAAACCAAAGAGGAACGCAGCGATGGAGAAACTTGTGAAATTTGCAAAGCCTTGGACCCCAAGGCAAACATCATTTTTTTATGTTCAAAAATTGGTGGCCTGAAGTCCAAAACATCCGGAACTGCAGCAGATGCCATCTATGTCCCCAGGCTGTGGTCATACGAGAGGCTCCATCTTCTCTTAGACCAGACTGAATCCAGGTCGTCACATTCTGGTCTTCCTTACCCGCTTCCTTCCACGCTGTGGCTGTGGTGCTGGAGGTGTGGCAGAAGGAGGAGGAGGCGGAGCATGGTGACTCTCGCAAACATGTGTTGCTGGGGTCATCTCCCCAACCATCCCCTTATTTAGTACCTTGAGGATGACCTCCTCACACATGTTGCGTTGCCCCGCCTCCATATCTTTGAGTTTAGTGGCAACCAAGGAGCCAAAGGCCTCCTCGTAGGTGGGTGTGGCATGGAGTGCCGCTGAAGCCTCCCTTATAAGCCGGAGCGCTGACTCACCCACCTCCCCCACCTTTCTGGCCCTTTTGTAGGGAAGGCGGAGGGGAGGGACTTGTGATACAGTCAGGCTCCTAGGCCTACCCACCTCTTGGCTGCCACTAACCCCTGCCTCCTCCTGACTGCCACATTCCACAGCCACCTCCTGGCTGAGGTCTTCCTGTGTATGAAAAAGGGACATAGTTTGAGTTATTTGTTCATGAAACACACACAATTTTAATCTATTGACTGTTGCAAAATGTTTACAAATAGAAAACCTCTTTATACAAAAAAATTAATGGATTCCCCCAACAATCGCGAGAAAAGAATCTCAAAGACGTATAAAATCCTGTTGCGAGCGGCGGAACACGAATACCCCACGTATTTAGGCAAATGGGAAAGTGAGATTGGCCCACTAAATAGCGAGGATCAGAAGACCAAGATCTTAGGACGTGTTTTTTCAACAGCAAAATACATACACTCAGTAGAAATGTTCTATAAACTCCTAGCTAGGTGGTATGTAACTCCTCAGGGAGCGAACGCCTACAACGGAGATATTTCTCCTAATTGTTGGCGAGGGTGCGAGGCAGTGGGTTCCTTCTCACACCTGTGGTGGTACTGCCCGAAAATAAAGGAATATTGGGAGCAAATAATAGAAATAATTTTTAAAATAACACAGGTAAGGGTGAAGAAGCTTCCATGGGTGTGTCTATTCCATGATACAGAGAGCGGAGAGGGGAGACACGCTAGGAATCTCACCCCCTATTTATTAAACAAATAGAAAACCATACAATTCTCAGCCCAGCAGTTTAGATTCTTGCCCAAAATGTCTCCAAAACTACTGTCTGTTGATATGTCAAACACTTTAGTAAATAAGCAATTGGGGATCCTGAATTAAGTGAACATCATTAATTTTTCCAAAAATTGGTTACAAAAATACTATACCTGGCTCAAGCTGGGCTCCTCCACCTCTTCCTGACTGGAAGGCCCAGGTTGGTCCACGGAAGCCTCATTAGGGGTGGAATGCGTGGAAGGACGCGTGCAAGGAAGAGTCGAGAGTGACTCCCTGACATCAGCCTGGTCTTTGAGAAAATGGAGCCTGTCGTAGTACCACAGCCTGGGGACATAGACCTGATCTGCTCCAGCTCCAGATGCTTGGGACTTCAGGACCTTATTGCGCTCCCTGAAATACGTACTCCTCAGGCTGCCAATTTTTGTTCTTAATTTCTCAACGGTTGCCTTGGGGATCACTGGCAATACAAATTCCAGAAGTTTCTTCATCGCTGCGTACCTCTTTGGTTTGTTGCTGTATTCCGGGTGTTTTGCCTGCCACAAAAGGGTCAATTCCCGATATTTATCAATGAAGAGGGGGAGAAAACTGACGTCATTGAAGCCATCCATCTTCTCTGCAAGACACAACACCACACAAAACACTAAATAATGTCAGGCTAAACTCTCCTAATCTTCTCCATAAATAAGCCTCAAGGTCTAAGCAGTCTAGGCTAGTGATGTACCAAGTTCAAATTGTACCTTCGTTATAGCGATCGTCTCGTGCGTCAGCTCTCTCTCCCCTCGGCTCACAGATCGTCGATACGACACACGCGTGTGACGTTTTATATACAGTGCGCATGCGTGAAACTCTGCCCGCCCCTGACGATCTTTCTCGTCTATTCCCCACCCCTTCTCTTTACGGCGCAGTAGGGAGAGCACATGGCGGGGACACAGCAGGTGCGCCCTAAATATTACAGCAACGAGGAGGAGGACGAGGAAAGGCCGGAGGCAGAAACGTCCCGATCCCGGAGGCCTAAATTTAAGGCCTCCAATATGTCTTTTGGAGAAATGTTGGAGATGGTGGACATATTGAAGAGGAGCGACTATGATGGGAAGTATGGGCCTTACCTCAACCCAAATGTCAGAAAGGCCAAGATCATGTCTAAAGTTGTGAGGAGGCAGTACAATAATTTTGGGGTACAACGATCCAAGGAACAACTGAGGAAACGCTGGTCAGACCTGAAACTGAGGGAGCCCGATCAGTACACAAAGATCAATCGAGTTCTTCAAAAAAGTAAGTAGTTGTCGTGTTTTGTGTTTTTTTTCTTGCTTGCATACTGCTCCATGTGGTTGTTTTTTTCTATGTTGTACATTTGAAAATGGCAACTTTCATGTTCGTGTGTCCATTCGATCGTACTCAACCTCGATCTTTCGGCCACTATCATGTTCGTGTGTCCATTCGATTGTACTCAACCTCGATCGTTCGGCCACTTATAATACGATGTTTGGTGAAGTTTTTAGTGAAAGGAAGTTTGTTGTCAATAGAGATGTCATCAAGAATGTAAAGCAAATTTCTTCAATGTAAAGGAGAGGTCACTCAGTAGCCGTTTACCCATCTGGACTCTAGAGCACTAATGCTGGGACACCCAAACCCCCTTTTTATTATGTTGTTCCACACATGTGCTCCAGTGGATACTATAGGGGTGTCTCCATCTGACAAATTTCAACCAAAAAGGTAGTAAGTTTTGCACCTTTACAAAGTGACTACATTAATGTTGTTGTCCTTTGAACCTGGCCACAAACAACTATTGTCCCTCACTTCCAAGCAATGTTTGATATTTCTTATTTCTGCCCTCAATAGATTGTTGTGCTAAGTATTCCTTTTGTACATTCTCATAGGGGAGCGAAGACTCGGGACGTCTGAGGACACCAGGAAACCTACACCTCCCAAAGAAGGGGAAATACCAACACCAGAAGCAGAGGAGGAGGAGGAAGGAGAGATCATCGAACTTGGAGAACTTGTCACCACAACAGGTGAGTGTGGGAGAACCCAGCTACTGGTAAGCTAATCAATGTATGCCTGCCTCTTTTACAATAGCCATTTTTTTTTTTTGTTTGTGTTTTTTTTTAGGTGATGTGGATGTTGTGGAAGAAGAATCACACTTTACCACTGAAAGTGCACACGTACTCATCGGGGAGATAATGGTGTGCAATCGAGATCTAGATGAGATCAAGAAAAACATCAATGATGTTCAACAAAAAATGAAGAACATCATTGATGTTTTAGCGAAAATCTGAAATCGCACAAAGTAATTATCACACATTTGTGGCTGTTTCTCCAAAAATTTTTTAATTAATAACTGTGCCAAATTTGGAAGATCACACAGTGTGTCAACATGTGCTAGCTCCCATCATGGTGGATGAATGACAACGTTTTGGGGGTGCAACCACTTTACTAACTACTAAAGTGGGTGAGGTGAAGGGGTTGCACCCCCAAAACACGTCCATTGATCCCCATGATGGGAGATTGCACATTTGAACATTCTAGGCATGTGTTTTAGCATGAAATGCCCATTTTGATACCCAAATTGTGTGCATGTTCTAAATTTCACTTTTCCTGGGGTGACACCCCATGTGATGAAGGCACGATCAAACACACTTTGAACATATAGTCATGTGTGATCTTGTCTTCACTTTTGAAAGTTGAACTTTGCAAGTTCCTATGTTCAGTCTGTTATGTTTTGCTACATGCCTGGTTTTACCAAATGCGGAATGTTAGTAAACAATGTTCTAAAGAACAAAGATCTTTTCAGTTTCCAAAAGCATTTTTGAAAGGCACTTGTGAATGTGAAGTAAGTAAAATTTTTACATCTAAAAAATGTGTGGCTTCCTTATTTAAAAACACAAAAGCATTATTTATGGCAAAAGTAAATGATTTTGGTGGCAATGGGTGTTATTTACTAAAGGCTATTCCAGTTTGCACTGCAAGTGTATTTTCCAGGGCACTTTTTGGATTTGGCTTTTGTAAATGACACCCACAGTGCTTTGTAATAAAACACGTAGCACACCATTTTCGGGAATACACACATTTCTGTCATGGTGATGAAAAGGAGTATTTTGGGTGTCAGTTATGCACTACAAACATTATCTAGACCAAATATTAGGTATCACACACACAACATAAGAAGATTCTTTTGGGAAGAAGAGACTGTAACCTCCTTTTGCCCAGAAAGTGCATTCCCACTGTTGAAGATAAAGGCCCAAAATTTAAAATACAAATAAGCTAGAACACACCTACAAGAAACACAAGCAGTAAATGACAAGAAATCATAGGTGTGGTTAAAAAATATATTTATTAAAAAATGCCTCTCACACATCGTCAGGTAGAGCAATGGCCCCCCTACCCACAAAGTAGTCCATATATCTCTCGTGGACCTCGCAGGCATTTAGAGGGGGCAAGCCAGGACGTGCAGCTTGAAGGGCTGTGAGGTCGGCATTGGAAGGCCCGTCCACATCCGGGCCAACGGGCACAACATAGTTGCTGCTATGTCTTTTGAGGAAGTTGTGCAATATGCAGCAGGAAAGAACTATGTGGTTGAGTTTATATTCCGCCAAGTTAATAGCCGTCAAAAAGAGGCGGAAGCGGCTGGCCAGGATCCCAAAGGTGTTCTCCACCACTCTGCGGGCTCTGGACAGCCTGTAATTGAAGACCCTCTGGTCTGGGGTGAGGGTCCTCATCGGGAAGGGTCTCATTAGATTGGTTGTCAGCGCAAACGCTTCATCCGCGACAAAGGCGAAGGGGAGTCCTTCAGCATTCTCCTCTGGAGGTGGCAAGCACAGACTGCCACTCTGGAGACGCCAGTAGAACTCTGTGTGCGCAATGGCACCACCATCCGAGATCCGGCCATTCATCCCCACGTCCACATACAAAAACTCGTATGTCGCCGACACCACCGCCAACATCACTACACTATTAAACCCCTTGTAATTATAATAGTATGACCCCGAGTTGGGGGGTGGGACAATGCGGACGTGTTTCCCATCAATTGCACCTCCGCAGTTAGGAAAGTCCCAACGGCTGGCAAAGTGGGAGGCCACAGTCTGCCATTCCTGTGGCGTGGAAGGGAACTGTGGAGTCAAACAAGAAAAAAAAAATTAGTCACTTTGCACATAAACATTGCAAGCAGATTAGACACTAACATCTTGGAACAAGATCAGACTTAAATTTTAACTTTGAAAGTATTTGCACCCCAAAGTACAAGGTCCCCTTAGCATATTACTCACCACCCATCAATCCCCCCACTTCTGATGGGCCATTGACAATAACTAGGGGTTTAGGGGGGGGATTGGACAGGTAACCCTCTCCACTTCATTGATAGCCAAATGGCTCAATAATGTGTGCTAGTTTGTCCAGACCCTCCTTACTTAACACTATTGGCAGCCCACAGGAAAGATAAAAGAAGCTTCCTAATCCCCCCCCCCCCCAAAACCAAAAAAAAAAAAGGGAAGCACATTTTGACATTCTGCAATCACCTATCAAGCTAATAATAGGAGGAAAATAAAAAAAAAAACATAAAAAAAAAGCATTGTAAAGTATTGAGCCAGCCCCTTGCACTACATGCTTTGCTGAATTCATCCCTAAATATGACCACTATAAAGAGGTAGGTATATAGTGTGTATTGAGCTCGGCAAAGCCAGCAGGATTGGTAGCATCTGACAGAGCAGTTGGGGGAGGGGGGTTCCTAATGAGTTTGGCACCACAAAAACAAAAAAAATCAAAGGGACTCTGCATGAAGTCAAACACACAGCAAACATTTGTGCATATTTTAGGGAGTGTTTGGGGGAAAAAAAAATACTATGGAGCAGACAAAATACATTGCTTAAGTGACTAGGCCATAGGTGTCTATTGGGCCAGAAGAGCATGCTGGGGAGGTAAGTGAAGGGAAAAATGCATGAAGGAGAAAAGGGGCACAGCATATTAGAGCATATTGCAAACATGGTAATTAGGGAAGGAGGTCACAAATACAAGACATTAGCAAACAGAGCATACATAGAAGGAAATAGTAAAGGAGAAATGTTACCTTAATGTAGTCCTCCTGCAGGACCTGGATTATGGCAGAACAGGTCTCTGGAATAATGATTCCCAGAGCCTGGGGAGAGATACCTGTGGAGAACTTCAGATCCTGAAGGCTTCTCCCTGTCGCCAAGTACCTCAACCTGGCAACAAGCCTCTGATCCGGAGTGATGGCTTGTCTCATGCAGGTATCCTGCCGGCTGATAAAAGGGGTCAGCAAAGACAAAAGACGGTGAAAAACGGGGTCCGTCATCCGGAGAATGTTCCTGAAATCATCAGGATTATTCTCCCGGATCTCACGAAGCAAAGGCATGTGCGAGAATTGGTCACGCTGAAGCAACCAATTCTTGGTCCATATACTCCTCCTCGCTCTGTTCATGGACGGGTCTTGGGTCAAAGCTACAAGCCCGATACCAAGTCCCTGTACAGCACGAACTCAGCGACGAGTACGTACAGGAAACTTCGCTCACAAATGGTCGGCTGGTCAGAACGGACAAACAGAAAGCACCGATAAACAGCAAGGCCTGAAAGAACGAAATGAATACCAGAAACGAGCAGACAATAAGCAGTGAAAATCAAAACATCCTATATCAAGATATAGGCCGCAATGACCAACAAATGTGAACTGACTACACGCACCGATAAACAGATACGCACGACAAGCACAAACTGAAGAGCAGCAACGATCTGAGTCAGAAAACTGAGAAGCGCGAATCGTAAGTCCCCAAACTTCTACTAACACGCGATAAACACGGAATCAGCAGAAGGAGCCCAACGGGTGCCGGACGTGGTGCTGAACTTCCCTTTTCTAGTCTCGTGGAAGACGGCTTACGTCACGGCGTTCTTGAAGACCGGAAATTCCGACAACGTTGTCCGACCGTGTGTACGCAACACCAGCATCGGACAAATTCCGCCGGAAATTATCCGACGGAACTAGTCATCGGAAAATCCGAGCGTGTGTACGGGGCATAAGTGTATCTTTGTTTTACAACAATGTATTATTAATAAGATTAGTTCAAAAATATGATGACAATTAAGAATAAAAACAATCATAGGTCAATAAAAATTGAATATATGTGAAATAGAGCACAAAAAGTCCCAAGGTTGACAAGATCAAACTGTGAATCAATCTGAATGATAAGTGCTCTCCCAGTGAATGGCACCAATGATCACACACTCCTTACCAGATGGAGAGTAGAGTTGGGAGAACAGTTTGGGCCGAGCAAGAGTTCGGCCTGAACCTCGCCTATTCGCCCATTTGGCAAACACCCAAATTTGCGGGGCGTTCAGCGGGATGTTCGTCCACCGAGCACCCCACAATGCACTGCGCGCTGCACAGTGCATTCTAGGGCCCTAATTGGATGAAGCCTGGCACCTGACCGTTGGTGCAAGGCTTTGCCAATTGGGGCACAGAGCACTGTCAAAGCCCTGATTGGACAAATTGATGATGACTTTGTCCAATCAGGGCCCAGTGCTCATAGTCCCACTCCACACTATAAAATGTTTTCCTTGCCACAGGAAGAGGAAGCTTTTGTAGTGTGTTGTTAGAGTGGAGATAGATAGAGCAGGGCTCAGTTTGCTACTAGAAATTTAGTGTGTTATTGTGACTTACTGAGTGTAGAGTGTCAGTGTAGTGTTAGTATAGAGTGAGTATAGTGTGAATATAGTGTGAGAATAGTGTAGTGTGTTAGTGTAGTGTAGTGCAGTGTTAGCATATTGTGTCAGTATATTGTAGTGTGTTAGTTTAGTGCAGTGATAGTATATTGTGTCAGTGTAGTGCAGTGTACTGTATGGGGATAGGACTGAGTAGGAGAGGAGCCTCTGGCAGCTCTTAAAGGAAACCCCGTACAGGTACTGGGTTTCGTGCAGGGGTGCCATTCTGCCCCCCGTAAATAGACGTGAGCCAGTTGGGAACCGGTTAACAAATCTTAAAGTGAAACATTATATGTGTTTAATTCCTTTAACTACAATGCTTGGGAGATTCCTTAAACCTGCTTGTGAAGTGGCATGACTTGTACAGACGGTTCACAATGTACTACGGCATTTACAAAGAAAGCAAACATTTCCCAGCCAACTTTTCTTAATGCTTCAAAGACCTAAACGAACTTAAATAAAGAGCATGGAGAGCTGGGTTCTGCCCTGAGGGATGTGTACCAATGAAAAAAAAAAAAAAAGAATATCATCCAGTGATGAGCAGCTCTTTTAGTGATGATTTAATGGCAACATTAAAAATGCACAAATCCTTAACCACTTCAGCTCCTAAAGATTTACCCCCCCTTCCTGACCAGGCCATAGTTTGCGATACTGCACTGCGTTACTTTAACTGACAAGTGCGCGGTCGTGCGTAGCTGTACACAAATAAAATTGATGTCCTTTTTTCCCCACAAATAGTGCTTTATTTTTGTGGAACTTTGATCAGTTTTTACTTTTTGTGCTATAAACAAAAAAAGACTGACAATTAAAAACAAAAAAACATCAATCTGCTTTACTTTCTGCTATAAAAATCATATATAATATATATATATAAAAAAATATATATATATATATATATATATATATATATATATATATAATTTCTTCATCAATTTAGGCCAATATGTATTCTGCTACATGTTTTTGGTAAAAAAAAAAAAATCCCAATAAACGGAAATTGATTGGTTGGCGCAAAAGTTATATCGCCTACAAATTATGGCATATATTTATGGAATTTTTATTTATTTTTATTTTAACTAGAAATGGCGGTGGACAGGACTGCGATATTGTGACATTCAAATTGGACACAAACTGACACTTTTGACACCTTTTTGGGGACCAGTGACAACAATACAGTGATCGGTAGGGATGAGCCGAACACCCCCTGGTTCGGTTTGCACCAGAACCTGCGAACGAACCAAAAGTGTGCGAACTTTAGAACCCCCGTTAAAGTCTATGGGACTCGAACGTTCAAAATCAAAAGTGCTAATTTTAAAGGCTAATATGCAAAGTTTTAAAAACGGACGTTTTTTCGGGAGCAGTGATTTTAATGACGCTTAAAGTGAAAAAAAATTGAAATATTCCTTTAAATATCGTGCCTGGGGGGTGTCTATAGTATGCCTGTGAAGTGGCATGTGTTTCCCGTGCTTAGAACAGTCTCTGCATAAAATGAAATTTCTAACGGGAAAAAAGTAATTTAAAACTGCTTGCGGTTTTAATGTAATGTCTGGTCCTGGCAATATGGATGAAAATCATTGAGAAAAATGGCATGGGCACCCCCCCCCCCCCTGCCCATTGCCAGCCCCTTTGGGTCTGTGTGGATATTAGGGGAACCCTGTTCTCAAATTAAAAAAAGAAAAGGCGTGGGGCCCCCAGGCCCTATATACTCTGAACAGCAGTATACAGGGGGTGCAAACAAGACAGGGACTGTGTAGGTTTGTTGTTAAGTAGAATCTGTTTGTAATTTTGAACTGGTACATTTTTAAAGTGTAGCTCCAGTCAAAAAATCTATATTTAAGCTTTTTGGAAAACATAGGGAAGGGTTATCACCCCTGTAACATTTTGTTTGCTGTCTGTGCACCTCTTCAGAAGATATTACCTCACTTTCTGTCCCAATGACAAATGTTTTTTGAAAATGTGGGTTTTTTAGTAAAACAAGGATTGGGATAAAGCATCAGTGAAGAGGAGACACGTTTTTCCCATATCAACTCTTACAGGAGAGAATTTCCCTTTCTAGGGGTAGATTCCATCTCACTTCCTGTTGTCTCCTTCCGTTTGCAAGTAGGAGACGTTTGTAAGTTGGATGTTTGAAAGTAGGGGCCTGCCCTATATGCTCTGCAGAAATTTGGGCCTAAGGTGTTGGTGTTGCCACAACACTGTAAGCCCTCAAAGTGACTCTTGGTGGGCGCTGGAAAGCCCCATACACACGCTCGGACAATCCGCGGACAAGGTCGGTCGGACTTTGTCCGACGTACTTTGTCCGATGTTGGCGTTGCGTACACACGGTCGGACTACGTTGTCGGAATATCCGGTCCGGAAGAACGTCGTGACGTAAGTCGTCGTCCACGAGATTACAAAAGGGAAGTTCAGCACCACGTCAGGCACCCGTTGGGCTCCTTCTGCTGATCCCGTGTTTATCGAGAGTTAGTGGAAGTTTGGTGACTTAAGATTCGCGCTTCTCAGTTTTCTGACTCAGATCGTTACTGCTCTTCAGTTTGTGCTTGTCGTGCGTATCTGTTTATTAGTGCGTGTAGTCAGTTCGCATTTGTTGGTCATTGCGGCCTATATCTTGATATAGGACGCTTTGATTTGCACTGCTTATTGTCTGCTCGTTGCTGGTATTCACTTCGTTCTTTCAGGCCTTGCTGTTTATCGGTGCTTTCTGTTTGTCCGTTCTGACCAGCCGACCTTTTGTGACCTTCTGAGCGATGTTTCCCGTGCGTACTCGTCGCCGAGTTCGTGCTGTACGCGGAATTGGTGTCGGGCTTTTAGCTTTGACCCAAGACCCGTCCATGAACAGAGTGATGAGGAGTATGTGGACCAAGAATTGGTTGCTTCAGCGTGACCAGTTCTCGCACATGCCTTTGCTTCGTGAGATCCGGGAGAATAATCCTGATGATTTCAGGAACTTTCTCAGGATGACGGACCCCGATTTTCACCGTCTTTTGGCTTTGCTGACCCCCTTTATCAGCCGGCAGGATACCTGCATGAGACAAGCCATTACTCCGGAGCAGAGGCTTGTTGCCACGTTGAGGTACTTGGCGACAGGGAGAAGTCTTCAGGATTTGAAGTTCTCTTCAGGTATCTCTCCCCAGGCCCTGGGAATCATTATTCCAGAGACCTGTTCTGCCATCATTCAGGTCCTGCAGGAGGACTATATTAAGGTAACATTTCTACTTTACTATTCCCTTCTATGTATGCTCTGTTTGCTAATGACTTGTATTTTTGACCTCCTTCCCTAATTACCATGATTGCAATATGTTCTAATATGCTGTGCCCCTTTTCTCCTTCATGCATTTTTCCCTTCACTTACCTCACCAGCATGCTCTTCTGCCCCAATAGACACCTATGGCCTACTCACTTAAGCAATGTCTTTTGTCTGCTGCATAGTATTGTTTGCCCCCAAACACCCCCTAAAATATGCACAAATGTTTGCTGTGTGGTTTACTTCATGTAGCCCCCCTTTTTTTTTTTTTTTTTTTTTTCTTTTGGTGGGGGGGGGGGGGCAAACTCATTAGGAACCCCCTCCCCCAACTGCTCTGTCAGATGGTACCAATCCTTTATCTGCTGGCTTTCCCAAGGTCAATACACACTATATACCTACCTCTTTATAGTGCGCATCTTTAGGGATGAATTCAGCAAAGCATGTAGTGCAAGGGGCTGCCTCCATACATTCCATTTCCTAATTTTTTGTCTTCTTTCCCTCCTATTAGCTTGCTTGGTAATTTAATAATGTCACACTGTGCCTGCCTTTTTTGGGGGGGGGGGGAAATGTTATTTGATCTTTCCTGTGGCCTGCCAATAGTGTTAAGTACAGAGGGTCTGGCCAAACTAGCCCACATTATTGAGCCATTTGCCAATCAATGAAGTGCAGAGGGTTACCTGTCCACCACCCCCCCCCCCCCAAAACCCTAGTTATTGCCAATGTCCCATCAGAAGTGGGGGGATTGATGGGGGGGTGAGTAATCTGTGAAGGGGAGCCTCTACTTTTCTGTGTAAATACTTTCCAGCCTCCAATTTTATACAATGCTCTTGTTCCAAGATGTTGATTGTCTAATCTGCTTGCAATGTTTAGGTGCAAAGTGACTCATTTTTTTTTCTTGTTTCACTCCACAGTTCCCTTCCACGCCACAGGAATGGCAGACTGTGGCCTCCCACTTTGCCAGCCGTTGGGACTTTCCTAACTGCGGAGGGGCAATTGATGGGAAACACGTCCGCATCGTCCCACCGCCCAACTCGGGGTCCTACTATTATAATTATAAAGGGTTTAATAGTGTAGTGATGTTGGCGGTGGTGTCGGCAACATACGAGTTTATGTATGTGGACGTGGGGATGAACGGCCGGATATCGGATGGTGGGGCCATTACGCACACGGAGTTCTACTGGCGTCTCCAAAGTGGCAGTCTGTGCTTGCCACCTCCAGAGGAGAATGCCGAAGGACTCCCCTTCGTCTTTGTCGCAGATGAAGCATTTGCGCTGACTCCCCATGTGATGAGGCCGTTCCCGATGAGGACCCTCACCCCGGACCAGAGGGTCTTCAACTACAGGCTGTCCAGAGCCAGAAGAGTGGTGGAGAACGCTTTTGGCATCCTGGCCAGCCGCTTCCGCCTGTTCCTGACGGCATTTAACTTGGCGGAATACAAACTGAACCACATAGTTCTTGCCTGTTGCATATTGCACAACTTCCTCAAAAGACATAACAGGAACTATGTGGTGCCCGTTGGCCCAGATGTGGAGGGCCCTCCAAATGCGGACCTCACAGCCCTTCGAGTGGCACGTCCAGGCTTGCCCCCTCTCAATGCCCGCGTGGTCCGGGACCAATATATGGAATACTTTGTGGGTAGGGGGGCCATTGCTCTGCCTGACGATGTGTGAGAGGCATTTTTTAATAAATCTGATATTTTAAACAACCTCTGATTTCTTGTCATTTCAGTCTTCTTTTTAGCTTATTTTACTTTGTCATTTTTTCCCTTTGCCTTCGACAGTGGTAATGCACTTTCTGGGCAAAAGGAGGTAACAGTCTCTTCTTCCCAAAAAGATTATTCTCATGTGTGTTTGCTACCTAATCTTTGGTCTAGAGAAGGTTTGTCCTGCATAACTGACACCCAAAATACTCCTTTTCAGCACCAGGTCTGACATGTGTGTATTCTCCAAAATGCTGTGCTCCGTGTTTTCGTACAAAGCACTGTGGGTGTCATTTACATAAGTCAAATCCGCTATGCTCTACAAGTGCATTGAAAAAGTTCCCTGGGAAAGGAAATTGCAGTGCAAAGTGGATTTGCCTTTAGTAAATAACACCCATTGCCCCCCATATCCTTTACATTTTACATACATAATGCATTGTTTTATTTAAATAAGGAAGCCACACATTTTGAAAAGTAAAAAAGTTTACTTGGAAAACATTCACAAGTGCGTTTACAATCTTCACGCCAAAACTGACAACATCTTGGTTATTTACAACATTATTTACAAAGATTACGCAATTGGTAAAACCAGGCATGGAGCTAAGCAGAACCTATGAAGTAGGAAAGTTCAACTTTGTAAAGTGAAGACAAGATCAGACATGACTATATGTTCAAAGTGTGTTTGATCTTGCCTTCATCACATGGGGGGGTCACCCCCGAAAAGTGGAAATTTGGAACATGCACACAATTTGGTTCTGAAAATGGTCATTAGATGGTAAAACACATGCCTAGAAGCTTCAAAAGTGCCATTTTCCATCATGGGGATGAATGGACGTTTTTTGGGGGTGCAACCCCTTCACCACAACCACTTTCGTAGTTCGTAAAGTGTTTGCACCCCCAAAAAAACGTTGCCATTCATCCACCATGATGGGAGCTAGCACATGTGGACACAATGTGTGCATGTTCCAAATTTCACACAGTTTTTAAGTTGCAAATGTGTTCAGAAGCTGGCACAAATGTGTGTAAATTACTTGGTGCTTTTTCATATTTTTCCTAAAACATCAATGATGTTCTTCAATTTTTGTTGAACATCATTGATGTTTTGCTTTATGTAATCTAGATCTCGATTGCAGACCATTATCTCTCCGATGAGTACGTGGGCACTCTCTGTGGTAAAGTGCGATTTTTCTTCCACAACATCCACGTCACCTAAAAACCACAAACAAAAAAAAAATGGGGTGTTGGAAATGAGGCAGCCATACATGGATTAGCTTACCAGTAGCTGTGTTCTCCCACACTCACCTGTTGTGGTGACAATTTCTCCAAGTTCGATGATCTCTCCTCCTCCTCCTCCTCCTCCTCTGCTTCTGCTCTTTCCACTTTTTTGGGAGGTGTTGGTTTGGGGGTTTCCTCAGACGGCCCAAGTTTTCGCTCCCCTATGAGAATGTCCAAAAGGAAGATTTAGCAACACAAGCTATTGAGGGCAGAAATAGGAAGTGACAAACATTGCTTGAAAGTGACGGACACTATTTTAGTTTGGCCAGTTACAAATGTCAACTACATGAATGAAGTCACTTTGTAAAGGTGCTAAACTGACTAGCTTTTTGGTAGAAGTTTGTGTGATGGAGACCCCCCTCTAGTATCCACTGGAGCACATGTGTGGAAAAGCATAATAAAAAGGGGGTTTGGGTGTCCCAGCACTAGTGCTCTAGAGTCCAGATGGGTAAACAGCTACTGAGTGACCTCTCCTTTACATTGAATAAATTGGCTTTACATTCTTGATGACATTTCTAGTGAGAACAAACTTCCTTTCCCCAAAAAAACACCAAACATCGTATTATAAGTGGCCGAACGATCGAGGTTGCGTACGATCGAATGCACACACACACGACCATGACAGTGGCAGAAAGATCGAGGCTGAGTACGATCGAATGCACAGACGAACCTGAAAGTGGCCATTTTGGAATGTACAACTTGGTAAAAATCAAAACACAATGGAGCAGTATGCAAGCAAGAAATCAAACACAAAACACAACTACTTACTTTTTTGAAGAATTCTCTTGATCTTTCTGTACTGATCGGCCTCCCTCAGTTTCAGGTCTGACCAGCGTTTCCTGAGTTGCTCCTTGGATCGTTGTACCCCAAAATTATTGTACAGCCTCCTCACAACTTTAGACATGATCTTGGCCTTGCGGACATTGGGGTTGAGGTAAGGCCCATACTTCCCATCATAGTCGCTCCTCTTTAATATGTCAACCATCTCCAACATTTCTCCAAATGACATATTGGAGGCCTTGAATTTCAGGTTCCGGGATCGGGACGTTTCTGCCTCCAGACTTTCCTCGTCCTCCTCCTCGTTGGTGGGATATTTGTGGCGCACCTGCTGTGTCCCCGCCATGTGCTCTCCCCACTACGCCGTAAAGAGAAGGGGTGGGGAATAGACGAGAAAGATCGTCAGGGGCGGGCGGAGTTTGAAGCATGCGCAGTGTATATAAAACGTCACACGCCTGTGTCGTAGCCACGATCTGGGAGACGAGGGGAGAGAAAACTCACACGAGACGATCGCTACAAACGAAGGTACAATTTAACGTTGGTACATAACTAGCCTAGACTGATTTGAACTTGAGGCTTCTTTATGGAGAAGATTAGGAGAGTTTAGCCTGACAGAATTTTGAGGGTTTTGTGTGTTGTTGTGTCTTGCAGAGATTGATATGAAGGGATTCAACGACATGAGTTTTCTCCCCCTCTTCATTGCCAAATACAGGGATTTTCCCATATTGTGGCAGGGTATACACCCACATTACACCAACAAACCAAAGAGGCACGCAGCCCTGGAGGAACTTGTGGAATTTGTCAAGCCAAGGTTCCCCACGGCAACTGTTGATGATATTAGAAAGAAAATTGGCAGCCTGAGGAGTGCGTATATCAGGGAGAGGAAGAAGGTCGTGAAGTCTGAGGAAACTGCAACTTCAGCAGATGAGGTCTATGTCCCCAAGCTCTGGTACTATCAGAGTCTCCATTTTCTGAGGACCAGGCTGATGTCACGGAGCCAACCTCAACTCCTCCTTCCACGCTTCCTTGCGCACAGCCCACCCCTGATGAGGCTTCCGAGGAGCAACCTGGGCCTTCCAGTCTGGAAGAGGTGGAGGAGCCCAGCTTGTTCCAGGTATAGTAGTTTTGCTACCATTTATGGGAATAATGAATGATGTTCACTTAATTCAGGATCGCCAATTGCTTAGTTCCTAACGTGTTTGACATATCAACAGACAGTGGTGTTGGAGACATTTGGGGCCAGAATCTAAACTGCTGGGCTGAGAATTGTATGGTTTTCTATTTGTAAACATTTTGCACCAGTCACTAGATGAGAATTGTGTGTGTTTGATGAACAAATAACTGAAACTATGTCCCTTTTTCCTACACAGGAAGACCTCAGCCAGGAGGTGGCTGTGGAAGGTGGCAGTCAGGAGGAGGCAGGGGTTAGTGGCAGCCACCAGCTGGGTAGTGGCAGCCAAGAGGGGGCTAGGCCTCGGAGCCTGACTGACACCCAAACCCCTCCCCTCCGCCCTCCGTACAAAAGGGCGAGAAGGGGGGGTTATGCGGCACAGTCAGCGCTCCGGATGATCAGAGAGGCTTCAGACTCCCTACATGCCACACCCGCCGACGAGGAGACCTTTGGCTCGGTGGTTGTCACAAAAATGATGGGTATGGAGGTGAGGCAACGCAACATGTGTGAGGGGCTCATCCTCCATGTCCTAAATAAGGGTAGGGCTGGGGAGATGACCCCACTCACACATGTTTGCCATAGCTACCATGCTCCACCTCCTCCTCCTCCTCCTCCTCCTTCTGCCACCCCACCAGCACGACAGCCCCAGCGTGCAAGGAAGCGTGGAAGGAAGACCTGAGAGTGACGACCTGGAATCAGTCTGGTCTGAGAGAAGATGGAGCCTCTTGTAGTACCAGAGCCTGGGGACCTAGATGGCATCTGCTGCAGTTCCGGATACTTTGGACTTCACGACCAGATTGCACTCCCCTTAATATACGTACTCCTCAGGCCCCCAATTTTCTACGCTTGAACAATGATGGTTGCCGTGGGGGGCCAAGACTTTGCAAATTCCCCAAGTTTCACCATGGCTGCGTTCCTCTTTGGTTTGTTGGTGTGACCTAAATAAAGGTTTTTTTGATTTGAAATAATCATTGACTATTGTGTTTTACTTTGCTACAATGACAGTTTTTCTTTGAGTAGGCTGGTACATTTCACTAATCCTAAAGTAGAATTAACAAGGGGCACCAACAACAAACAAACTCCTAGTAAATGTAAGCAAGAAATACAAATGTAAATAATGTGTTTTTGGTAATTTGAGACACACAACCCCCCTCCAAAAAAAAAAAAAAAAAAAAAAAACATTCAAATATGTATTCCCCCCCAAAAAAAAAAAAAAGACAAATCATGGTAAAAAAATAACAAAGATTCTTTTCCGTTCAGAGTAAAAATAAACATGTAGTGTATAAATGCTGCAAAGTAATAAAGAAGTAAGTTTGTGAGAAGTGCGGGTGAATAGGAGCAGCTAAAAGATGTCATTCTTGTTGCATTGTAAAGAAAAAGAGAATGCGCTGCATTAAAGACATTTTAACATTGCAGCGTGACGAATGTGCTGTGTCGATTAGGAAAGGTAGTTTTACCTGACCGAGCGCTTCCGTCACAGAATTTCTTCTGAGCATGCGTAGCACTTTGTCCGTCGGACAAGCGTACACACGCTCGGATTTGGTGTGATCGGACCGGGTTGACGGCAAATCTTTCCAGCAGGAGATAAGACTTTGTCCGACGGACAAACCGACGAACACTGTCCGATGGTGCATACACACGGTCTGATTTTTCAACAACCTTGTCCGATCGGACCAAATTGATGAAAAAGTCCGACCGTGTGTATGGGGCTTAAGCCCTCACAGTTACTATATCAAGAATTGTAATTACATGTCCCTGTTGAACAGTGGCAGAAAAATTGGGCCTTAGGCACTGGTGCCACAACACTGCAACACCTCACAGAAACTCTAGTTGGAGAGCAGGAATGAGCCCTGCTGCAAAGTATTGGATCAAAATTGTAATTACACCCCCCTGTTAAACAGGGGCTGGGAAATTGGGCCTAAGGCACTGGTGCTGGTGCCACAACACTGCAACTCCTCACAGATACTCTAGTTGGAGTGCAGGAATGAGCCCCGCTGCAAAGTATTGCATCAAAAATTTGAATTGCACACCCCTTTTAAACAGGGGCTGAAAAATTGGGCTTTAGGCACTGGTGCTGGTGCCACAACACTGCAACCACTCACAAATATTGTAGTTGAGCGCAGCAACAAACCCTCCTGCAAAATATTGCATCAAAAATTGTAATTACACGCCCCTGTTAAACAGGGACTGAAAAATTGGGCCTTAGCCACTGGTGGCGTTGCCCAGAACCAAAAATGTTCTTACAAGCTATCAGCAGGATCATTGAGAAGGAAGAGGATAGTCACTCAGCATAACAGGATAGTCACTCAGCATCAGCATAGGCAGTCTTGAAGGGATCTGACATTTCAAAATTTTTATGGTTAGATCAGCATCAGGTGCTTGGTAGCTGGTGGTGATCCCACACAGACTCATTTTTATGAAGATCAGTCGATCAACCGAGTCGGTGGACAGGCGCACCCTGTGATCGGTTACAAAGCCTCCAGCAGCACTGAATGTGCATTCTGAAAGAATGCTGGATGCAGGACAGGCCAGTAGCTCAATTGCATACTGTGCAAGCTCTGGCCAGTGATCCATCCTCAAGACCCAGTAACCCAGAGGATTTTCGGTGGAAAAGGTGTCTAAGTCTGATCTGGCACCTAGGTATTCCTGTACCATGTAAATCAGACACTGGCGATGGTTGCTGGAACCGATCATACCTTGGGGCTGTGGACTAAAAAATTGTCTGAATGCATCGGTCAGATGGCCACCTTCTCCACCACTCCTTCTGTGACTGACTGAAGCCTCAGCAACACGTTGTCCAGGACCAGGAATTTGTAACCTCCCAGGCTCTGGAAACGCGTTGCACAAACCATTCTGCAAGGCCTCCCAAAGAAGTTTCATCCTCTGCGCCCTCTGCGATGGCAAAATAAGGTCCACAACCTTACCCTTGTAACGCGGATCAAGGAGGGTTGCCAGCCAGTAATGATCCCTCTCCTTGATCCGACAAATACGAGGATCCTTCCGCAGGCTTTGCAGGATCAGCGAGGCCATGCAGCGTAGGTTAGCTGAGGCATTCTGTCCGGAGTACTCTGGGTCACTAAGGACGACATGATCCTCAGCCACCTCCTCCCAGCCACGTACAAGTCCACGGGTTTCTTACGACTGTAAATGATCCCTAAAAGACTGCTGCTGATGCTGAGTGCCAGGCTCCATCTCCATGCTCACACAATCCTTGTCCCCTTCCTGTGTGATCGGCGGGCCAGAAGGAACACTGTCTGGATAAAGGGGGCCTTGAGAGGCAAGGACGTCCTCCTCTTCCTGCCTCTGTCAGTGTGGCTCCTGTCCCCCAAGCACACCCGTGCAAGCAGGCCCGGACTGGGACAAAAAATAGGGGCGGTTGATGATGGGATGTGGGGTTCCAGGATGTGTGGATTTAATTACTGCAACTCCGGTTTTGATGGCGGAGTCCTGAAAATAGTATGAACTTAGCAGCACAAGATGAGGGTTGCTCTAATGGGCATAGTGTGGCAGAAAAAATATGCATGTTATTGTCCTAAAAAGGGTTTGGGGACATGTATCAATGCAAAAAGAAGTTTTAAAAACGGACGTTTTTTCTGGAGCAGTGATTTTAATGATGCATAAAGTGAAAAAAAAAATGAAATATTCCTTTAAATATCGTACCTGGGGGGTGTCTAAAGTATGCCTGTGAAGTGGCATGTGTTTCCCATGTTTAGAACTGTCCCTGCACAAAATGACATTTGTAAAGGAAAAAAAGCCATTTAACCACTTAAGCCCCGGACCAATTTGCAGCCAAAGGACCAGGCCCCTTTTTGCGATTCGGCACTGCGTCGCTTTAACTGACAATTGCGCGGTCGTGCGACGTGGCTTTCCAAACAAAATTGGCGTCCTTTTTTTCCCACAAATAGAGCTTTCTTTTGGTGGTATTTTATCACCTCTGCGGTTTTTATTTTTGCGCTATAAACAAAAATAGAGCGACAATTTTGAAAAAAATGCAATATTTTTTACTTTTTGCTATAATAAATATCCCCCAAAAATATATAAAAAAAAATTTTTTTTCCTCAGTTTAGGCTGATACATATTCTCCTACATATTTTTGGTAAAAAAAAAAAAAATCGCAATTAGCGATTGATTGATTTGCACAAAAGTTATAGCGTTTACAAAATAGGGTATAGTTGTATAGCATTTTTATTAATATTTTTTTTTTTTTACTAGTAATGGCAGCGATCAGCGATTTTTATTGCGACTGCGACATTATGGGGGACACATCGGACATTTTTATCACATTTTTGGGACCATTGTCATTTATACAGCAATCAGTGCTATTTAAATGCACTGATTCCTGTGTAAATTACACGACTGAATATTAGGCAGATGCCTGTGTTGCACAAATCAACTACACAACACCAGCAATAAGGGGGTAGATTCAGGTGTATGGAATAAATCAATATGTGGTGTTGCGCTCCCAGAAAAATGTACGAAATGACTGAACTACGATGTCAATTGTACATAGTATAAATAAATGTTGAAAAAGTTTACACAATAGATGCATAAAATGCAATAAAAAATAAATTATATACAAAGTGTAATCTAATGTGACTGATGTGCAGATCAATTGCTAAAATCAGATAAATATAGTGGCGAGTGATAAAAAGTGCAAGGTGAGATAAAAAATATCATGGATTGAGCAACGTAAGCTAAAAGTAACAAAGATTGTGCAAAGATGCTAGAGAATCGCATGAACACTAAGCAGTGTTGTAATCGGGTGAACGGGTGGTGAAATGGTAGATAAAAATAAATTATGACAGTTCAGATGAGATTGCAAAAATAAATTATTACAAAACGCAAGTTGAATTCATAATCGCATAAAAATATAAATAATCGCATGAAAGTTCATAGTCGCATTAAAAGTTCATAAACGCATGAAAGTTCATAAAACGTGAGATATTGATGAGGAAGAGAATAAAATAGAGCAGTGATGCCGCTGTGTTTTGACTCTGTTGGGTTTATATTGGCAATACAAAATGCAGCGTGGGGAAAAAATATATTAGGTGCTGATTAGTCTTCAGTATGGTGATAGCGTGAATGCTACGTGCTCTGTGCTGGAGTATCTTCGGTGATATTTAGACACCTGTAGGTGTCCTAAATTGTTACCTTACGGCTGCAAGGTAAGCAGCATTTAAGCAGGAACCAGTGGGATGTGTAGCCACTTCAGGGAGGGTATGGATCTGGTCAGGGTCACTTCCTTCTCTGGCAGCATTAAGCAGGAACCAGTGGGATGTTTGGCCACTCTAGGTGGGGATAGGGGTCTGGTCAGGGATACTTCCTTCTCTGGTAATGGGCTGGGTGTCTCTTCACACACAGGGAGCGCTCAGCATACATCAGCCATAATCATAAAAGGAGGAAATAGACTATCTAGTGTAGTATTTCTTACAATAGGTTTATTTAAACAATAGCATGTATAAAATCAGAACTCACATTTATGTGTTTAAAACGCTCAGGGTAGGAAAACGAGCGGCTGGCTCGCGTCCAAACGTCACTTCCGGTGTCCGTGTATCCTACGCGTGTGGTCACCGTCACGTGACTTCATCGGGGATAGATTATGGGCATCGGAAGTGTCTTTTTATATGGTAATGGATTAACAATGGTCGGCCATTTTCTTGTAGTCAGGCTATGTTATAGTACTATAGCGGCCATTTTTCTTGTGTTTATGGGGACGAGTTAATTACAGGTCAGGCTATGTGGTAGTACTATAGCGGCCATTTTTTTTGTATGAACGGGCTTCAATCGCGGCCATTTTTCTTGTGTTTATGGGGACGAGTTAATTAGTATATAGAGTGTGTGTGTCATAGATCGTGAATATACAGATTGTGATGAGCCTGCCACATCACATTAAGGGGAGATCGGGGGTGCAAATTTCAAGGAACCTAGTAGTTTAAACATGGGGGTGCATAGATTGATAAAGTATACATAGATATGTATGAATAAATTTGGGTATTAGATTACGGATATCTAGGCTTCAATGGCGGCCATATTTGGTGAGATATTGGAGACATCTCAAATAGAAATAGATACAGAGATGTATATTGGATGCAATCTGTTATAAGGGTATAATGTCTGTTTACAAAATTATTAGATGGTAGATTAAAAAGTCATGTTATGACTGTGTCAAAAAAAGGAGCGCATAAAATAAAGAATATTAAATATGAATAAAACATTCAATAAAATAATCATTATGTAATTTTTTCAAAAGGATGGTCGGACTCCGGAAATGCATTTAGGCAAGGAGAAGGCATAGTTAAAATCAAAATAAAATTGTATAAGGCACAATTAAAATCCGATAAAATTATATAAATATCATATTAAAATGTTTAAGATTTATATAAAAAAAACAAGTAATATGATATTTATACAAAAAAATGCATAAAAGAGGGACGGCAAAATTTGTATAAAATGCACACCTAGTTCCCGTCTTTGCTGACAGAGCCGACACTTGCACTTTAAGGGTACTTGAGCTTAGGCCTTTGCTAGATGATTGGCACTGTGGTAAAAGTGATAAGTCCATGAATCTTCTATGTGACTTGACCAGATTTGGGAGAAGTTTCTTAGCCTGGCGCCCACCTGACTGCTCCCCGGAGCCGAAATCACTAATTCTAAGAAAAGCCGGCTTTGTGTTCTTCCAGTCCCTCCTGAATTCCCTACCAGGGCGGTAGGATCTGGCCTCTCTGTATTTATTCGGAAGGTTACGCCTGAACGCTGGCCCTTTCTGTGCCTTGGGTCTCCTATCGGAGGGAATTAACCCTGACTTTCCCCCGTTACTTTGGAGATAGCAGAGTCTAATTTGGTGCCAAACAGATTTGTGCCGTCATACGGGATCCTGCACCAGTTCAGTTTGGATGCCGTATCGGCCATCCATGGCTTGAGCCATAGGGCTCTCCTTGCTGTCACTGACGCCAGCATAGTCCTGGCTGACGATCTTATGACGTCCACAGACGCCTCCCCTTCAATACTTACCTACTCTGATCCAGCCTCTTACCTAGTTTGCTGATGGTGGTCTGCGTGGGCAGTGGGCTCCATAGGGAGAAAGAAGGAGACAGGGCAGTCTGGGAAAAAGACAAAATAAACGTACATATATATAGTTTCTTTCTTTCTTTTTTTTTTATACACACACATATACATATATATATATACATATATATACATATGTATACACACCCATATATACACATATATACACTTTTTTTTTTTTTTTAATTTATTCTTATTTTGCGTTTTAAAATTAATTATTTAATTTACACGAGTATTTGTCTATGCACCAATACTTGGGGCTCTAGGAGATTTACCCAATAGGGGCTTACCTTGAGTCTTTTTAAAATATAAATATCCACTTAGATTCTAGCTGACTAAGCGTTCTAACCTTATGGCCTCCTCTCCAGTGTTTTTTATATGGCTCTATACCCCAAAATTGTAGGTGCGTGGGATCTTGGTTATGGTGTGTTGCAAAATGTTTGGAAACACTGTGTTTGTCATAACCTTTTTCTATATTTTGTATGTGTTCTTTGATCTGAACTCTTAAGAGCCTTTTCGTGCGTCCAATATATTGCAGGCCACAGCTACATTGAAAGGCGTAGACCGCTCCTTCAGTGTTGCAACAAATAAAATCACGAATCTCATGTGTGTTGCCAGTGCTGGTGGACTTAAAATCAAAGACTTTAGTGGCTGGTTTCTGGGATTTTTTACAGGCGTAACATTTTCTACATGGATAAAATCCTTTTCCTGTGAAGAAGGTGTATCCTATTTTTGGTGGGTCTGGTATATTTTTAACAAGTTTGTCCCTAAGAGTTGGTGCTCTTTTGTATACAAAGCGGGGTGTTTCTGGAAGGAGTGATTTCAGATGTGCGTCTCTTCTTAGAATGTGCCAGTGGGATTTGATTATCTTCTCAACTGACTTATGCTGAACGTTGTAGTCCAAGATAATGGGGATTCCATTTAGACCAGAATTCTTTTTGTCTTTATCTTTTATAAGTTCGTTTCTGTCCATTTTCTCCACCTCATATATCTTTGATTGAATAAATTGTTCGTTGTATCCTCTATCGATAAATCTGTGGCCAAACTTTTTTGCCTGAGTATTAAAATCAGTGTCATTTGTACAATTCCTGCGTAACCTCATCAGTTGGCCTTTGGGGATGTTACATAACCAGCTATGGTGATGGCAACTCTCTGTCGGTAAGTAGCTGTTTTTGTCTACATTTTTGAAGTGGGTTCTGGTCCATATTTTATTGTCGTCTTGCAATATTTCCATATCTAAAAATGTTACCTTATTTCTGCTGATTTCCCAGGTGAGGTTGATGTTTTTATCATTCCTGTTTAATTTTTCAAGGAAATGAATCAAACGGTGAGTTCCGTGGGTGCTTCTGAAAAAATCATTTCATCTTCCCACTTGGCCATAAACAGACCTGCTACGCTCGGCGCAAATTTCGCGCCCATGGCGACGCCGGTTTTTTGGTGATAAAAGTTGCGATCATACCAAAAGTAACTGTTTTTCAGGCAAAAGTCTAAACATTTTATTAGGTATTTTCTTTGAAAACAGGGTAGTGTGGTAAAATGTCTTAGTCCACATTTGGTTGCTTCGCAGGCCTGATGATGAAAAATGATTGTATAGAGTGAAGAGACATCTGCTGTCGCTAGTACCCATGGTCCTCCACTTTTTGGGAGGTCTTCTAGTATCTGAAGGATCTGCTTAGTGTCTCTGAGGTAGGCTGTGGTTTTTGTTACGGCTGGTCGCAGATAGTTATCAATATATTGACCCCTTCTTGAGGTGAGGGAATCTATCCCGTTTACTATAGGTCTTGGAGGAGGATTTATATTGTCCTTGTGTAGTTTCGGTAGTGAATATATGACGGGTGTGCGGCATGCTTCTGGGATCAGGTATTTTGCCTCTTTCTTATTTAAAATATTATTTTTCATTCCTAAGTGCACAACTAGTTCTAACTCCTTTCTGCATTTAAAAATGGGATTACTGGGTAATCTAATATAGGTGTTCTCATCTTTTAGGAGGTTGACCATACAATCGTTATATTGTTTTTTTGACAGGATCACGATGCCACCACCTTTGTCCGTGGGTCGGATCACTATGTCCTTTCTTTCGGTCAGTTTCCTAATACCGCTTTGTATGTGTTTTGGTTCCATGTGTTTCTTATTATTATTGCTTATTTGGGGGTTAAAAACTGACTTATTTCTAAGTGTGCTATGCACAGTTTTATTAGTCGTGGTGGTTTGGCGTGTTTTGAATGGGTTGCTTGCAATATATTTTTTAATATTAATGCTTCTCACGTATTTTTGTATTCCTATATATGTCTGTAATTTATCTAGATTTTTTGTTGGCGCAAATTTAAGGCCTCTGTCTAGAACCCCTATTTCTTCTTGTGTGAGGGGGGTGTTACTAAGATTAAAAATGCCTTCTCCTTTTATTCTCTTTTTCTTTTGAGTTCTCTTGCCTGCTCGTCGTCCTCTTTTCTTCCTGGGCTTTTTCTCCACTGTAATTCGTCCATTAATCTCGGTGGATGGTTGTCTGCTCCTCTCCCTAAAAAAGGCTTGTTCTGTTGAGGGTTTTGATAATAATTTTGTTGATATCTCTCGTCTTCTTCTTGGTAGTCTCTTAGTGGTGCATAGTGATTGTAAGTGGGTGGATAGTATTGTTCATATGGGCGGTTATAGCCCTGTGATAGGGGGCCCCAATTTTCTCTTTCTCTGTGAGGGTTTTCATAATAGGTTGCTGGTGGTCTTCCAGGTGGACCATATGTGTTATATGGAGGAGCTCTTGGCTCATAAGGTGGTTTATACCAATTGTTGCCATAGTGTGGCTTCTTATTATTATTTTTCCAATAGGGTTTTTTACCCCCATTGTGTGGGGTTTGATTATGTTGAAGTGGTCTTCTTTGTGGGGAATATTGATTTATTCCATATACGTTTCTGGATATTGTTTGACCTTTTCGGTGTTGCCGCAAACCATCCCTGTAAAGTAATTGTCCACCCCTATAATAGCGCGGAAATATCAACACTCCCAGATTCAGGTGTATGTTGTGCAGTGTGCAGGAGGCACACTACACCCACTGTAACAGCGCTAGGTTAGGAAGCAAAGCAAAGCTGACACTGTCCCTGCCTATCCTGCTCTCTCCCTGAACACTACACTCACTGTAACAGCGCTATCTAAAGAAGTATAAAGCACAGCTGACACTGTCCCTGCCTATCCTTCTCTCTATGAATGCCGCACAACACTACACAAGGCCGCCGCACTGGTGGCCTTATATAGTGTGGGGTGTGTACTAAACCCCCCAGAGCTATAATTGGCCATAGGCATCCTGCCTGTGGCCAATTATGCCTCTCCTCACTGCCGGCGCTGTGATTGGTCAAGCATGCAGGGTCACAGTGCATGCTTGGCCAATCATCAGCCAGCAATACACTGCGACTGGCTAAAAATCCCTACTAAACGTGTGCAAATGTAGCCTTATAACAGGGTTGGGAGCTACTACTTTAGAAAACAAGTTACCAAATCCTGTTCTAAAGTGCAGTTCCCTTTTAAAACTTATAAAGTAGAGGTTACAAAGTCAGTTATAAAGCATGACTCTCAAAGCCAGATATAATGGAGTACTCACAAAGCCAGTCATTAAGCAAAACTCCTTTATAAACTGGCTCTGTAAGTAATGCTTATTAACTGGCTTTCTGAATACTGAAAAGCCCGTTATAAAGCATTAAGCCTTGTACACACCACTAAACTGACAGCTCAGGTCGGAGCTGATGTACTAACAATCCAATGTTAGTACAGCAATCTCTCCTGCTGAGCTATTGTGTTCTGACAGGGGGACACCCCCCGCCAGAACACTCCAGTCAGTGCTCTCAGCCATTGGCTAAAAACGCTGACCTTTTTCAGTCACGAGCCTTCGACAGAAGCCTGACTGAATGGCAGGCTTCTGTCGGACCGGCTGCAGTACAGGTGTACACACAGGTTGAATGCCGGCTGACATTCAGCCTGTGTACACTAGGCTTTATTCAGAAAGTGAGTTATTAAGCAAAACTCCTTTATAACTGGCTCTGTGAGTACTGCAGAGGCAGTTATAAAGCATTACTCACACTGTCAGTTATAAATATATACAGAGGCAGTTATAAAGAATTATTGCTTTATAACTGGCTTTTTGACTGTTACTTTTACTAGTGCTTCTGGTTTCTGGGTAGAATTGTCTTGCCTGCGTCTTGAGTCTGGCACAAGGCTGCTAAAGGAGAGGAGTGCACAGAGATAGCAGGTGCAGAAGGATTAATTACATTTACTGAAGAAAAAAAATCATAGCTACCATTATTAAAAGCAGTGCTCCCTGGCCTGGAGAATTAGACCCTTCACTTGCAGGAATGGAGATGGATGTACACCAGCCAGCAGCCACACTACTTTTCCTATAGGCGGCTGGCTTTCATGTGCATGAAGCGTGTCTCAGTAGGTGGTGGTGCATAAGGCCTCTTCCTCTGCTTCCCCGTACCTCCTCCGTTCCTGGCGTCCTGGTTGCCAGGGGACCATCGACTGCGGGGCGCATGCGTGAACACGGACTTTCTGTTCAGCAGCGGCCTGGGTTGCCATGGATCGGCTTGGTAGGTGGGAAATGAGGAGACTCTTTCCGCTCTTCCCACCCCCACCCAGCATATGCGGAACATCAGCGGCCGGTGCTAGAACACCGGCCCTGAATTTCAGAACCCGCGGCCGGCTCTGCATGTCCCAGGACAAATGGCCGGTCTGCCCTATGGCCAGTCCGGGCCTGAGCACAAGCACCGCATGGCATCTTTTTGCCTGTATACTTGCGTAGACCATTGAACACCTCTGGAGCACCTCTGGTTCTGAGGACAAAGCACAGGAAGAGGCCATGGAGGAAGAAGAAGAGGAGGGGGTGGAGAAGAGAGATGTGTCAGAATCACCAGTAGTATCATTTTGGAGGCATGGTGGTGGAACAACCTCCAACACTACTGCACCTTGTCCTGCATCCTTCCCAGCTGCCAGAAGAGTCACCCAATGTGCCATGAAAGATAGGTAAAGTCCCTGTCCATGCCTGCTGGACCATGAGTCAGCGGTAATATGCACCTTACCGCTGACCGCCCTGTCCAGCGAGGCCAGACCTTGCCTTCCACATGCCGGTAGAGAGCCGGAATCACCTTCCGTGAGAAAAAGTGGCGTTTGGGAACCTGCCACTGAGGAACCGCACATTCCACAAACTCACGTAAGGGGGAAGAGTCTACCAACTGTAAAGGCAGTAGTTGAAGTGCTAGCAATTTAGCCAAGCTAGCATTCAACCGCTGGGCATGTGGATGGCTGGGAGCAAACTTCTTTTGATGGTCCAGCAGCTGGGGCAGGTCAATTTGCCTGGTAAAATCTGACGTTGGTGTACTGATAGCAAAAGTACTTGGCTGTGACACACCTAATTCTACACCTTCATTCCTCTCAGTGCAGGTTTCAGAGAGGACTGATGGTATTGTGGGGTTGGAGATCCCAGCTGATGAGGAGCAAGGAGAGGTCCACTTTGTTCTTTGGTATGGGTCTTTTAGGTACGCTTGCCAATGAACTGCATGGCAGGTCGACATATGTCTAGTCAAGCATGTGGTGCCCAAGTGGCTGATACGCTTGAGACATATGTTGCAAATTGCAGCGGTGCGATCTGATGCACTTGTCTCAAAAAAGACACACACCAAATAAAGCACAGAGACAGCAGCGCCCTGAACAGGCGGAGCTCTGCGGTGTGATGCAGTGGGTGTGCTGCCCTTAAGCTGGCCCCTGGAGGGCATCCTGCCTCATTGGAGATGTGCCTTCTCCTCCTCCTCTCTCAAAAAAAACAACAACATTTATGTGGCATTTACTGAAAAAAAAAATGTTCCGGTAAATACAGCATAAAAAAAATCACAACCAGAGTGTTAAAAAGCATGCGATAATTACCACCAGGGTTTAGCTGGCATTATCACATGCAGTATTTGTCAAAAAACAACCTGGAGGGCGGGGGACCCCCTGGCTGTTTCTTGACAAATAGCTGATTGCTAAGGAGTGGGTCGGGAAGCCGGCCACGGCATCCTTAACAACTGATGACTCATCAGCTGTGAGCAGGCTTCCCTGCTCACAGCTGATTGTAAAAATAACGGTGTGGGGTCCCCCCAGTCCATACCAGGCCCTTATCCGAGCATACAGCCCTGCAGGTCAGGATAAGGGGGGATGAGCGAGCCCCCCCCTCTTGAACAATACCAGGCCACATGCCCTCAACATGGAGGTGGATGCTTTGGGGCATCCCTCTTTTCCTGCGGCCTGCCAGGTTGCATGCTCGGATAAGGGTATGGTATGGATTTTGGGGGGGCCCCCACGCCATTTTTTTATTTTGGCATGGGGTTCCCCTTAAAACGCATACCAGACCTGAAGGGCCTAGTATGGATTTTTGGGGGACCCAACGCCATTTTTTTTTTATTTTGGTGCGGGGCTCACGTTAATATTCATACCAGACCCAAAAAGCCTGTAATAAACTGGGGGGGGGGGGGGGGGGCACGCATTTTTTTCAATGATTTTTATGTATATTGCCGGGATCCGACAATACATTACAACCGCAAGCAATTTTAAACCTGACATTTTTTCCTTTAGAAATTTTATTTTGC
>CM053030.1:401224942-401257225 GCA_028564925.1 Lithobates sylvaticus
CATGTCCATCCCTGGTGCATGGCTGGGGGGATACAGAGGACACAGACGATACACCTCCCACAGAGGACAGCTTTTTGTTGCCTCTGGGCAGCCTGGCACACATGAGCGATTACATGCTGCAGTGTCTCCGCAACGACCGCCGAGTTTCCCACATTTTAACTGGTGCTGATTATTGGGTGGCCACCCTGCTGGATCCCCGTTACAAGGACAACGTGCCGTCCTTAATTACCTCACTGGAGCGTGATCGCAAGATGCGCGAGTACAAGCGCACGCTGGTAGACGCGCTGCTGGTGGCATTCCCACTTGGCAGCGGGGGTACGGTGGAAGCACAAGGCGAAGGCAGAGGAGGAGGAAGAGGTCGCCAACGCAGCCGGGGCACCGCCAGCACCTCGGAAGGCAGGGTTAGCATGGCCGAAATGTGGAAAAGCTTTATCAGCACCCCACAACAACCAGCACCACCAGCTGAGATGGAACGTCTTAGCAGGAGGCAGCATTTCACCAACATGGTCGAGCAGTATGTGTGCACACGCCTACACTTACTGAATGACGGGTCTGCCCCCTTCAACTTCTGGGTCTCCAAATTGGGCACATGGCCTGAGCTTGCCCTTTACGATTTGGAGGTGCTGGCCTGCCCTGCAGCCAGTGTATTATCTGAACGTGTATTTAGCACGGCAGGGGGCATTATCACAGACAAGCGCAGCCGCCTGTCCAGAGCCAATGTGGACAAGCTCACGTTCATTAAAATGAACCAGGCATTGAGTGCGCATGCGCGGAGTTCCGGAGATGGCCGCTTAGCCAGGAGCTCCGCTCTACCCCAGCCAGACGGAGCCCATCGTCAGCTACACAGCACTCCGGAGCTGCGGTAAGAGAGCCCGCGGACTCCCCACATAACAGGGCATCACCCCATATGAGCAGATCCGCTGTTAGACGCAGCCTGGAACCGCAATTTGAGAGACTGGATCCGGCCGGCGGACCCAAGATGGCGGCCGCCTCGAGGCAGCACCCGGCCTACACGGAGGGGAGACATGAGGGGAGGCAGGTAATTCCCCCCACTACCCTGCACTACACACCGGTGGCACAGGGATACCCACTGCAAGACCTGTCTCCCTCCCCAGCCTCCACAGAATCCCTAATAGGCCGCTACATGGACGGACTCTCAGTCTCCCCTGCAGAGCCTCATGCTGCTCACCAAGCTGTCCCCCTGCACACTGACCCCATGTCAGCATCCCTCACAATGGCTGAACTATATCTGAAACTATCAGACCTGCTTTCCCAAACAGCCGCCAAGATCACAGGAGAGCTAAAACAGGACTTTCAGAACTTAGGCACCAGAATTGACTATATTGAGCATAAGATGGAACAAACAATTGCCGTGACTAACCAAACCTCTGACCACCTACACACAGTACAAGATCAATTGGATGTCGCCTTATCCAGAATTGACGATTTGGAAAATAGGTCAAGAAGGTACAACGTTAGGATCAGAGGCCTTCCTGAATCCGTTACTAACATACCTGCTGCGGTACAAAATATGATCCAGACCCTAATCCCAAATGTTCCTCAGCACCGCTTGGAACTTGACAGAGCTCATAGAGCACTGGGACCCCCCAGGAAAGACGGAACCCCAAGAGATGTCATCGCAAAACCACACTTCTACGCCATCAAGGAAGAAGTGATGAGACAGGCACGTTCAGCTCCCAAAGTCTTATGCCTTGGTCATCCTGTACAAATATTCGCAGATCTCTCTCCTTCCACCATGCAACGCAGACGCTCGCTAAAACCCCTGCTTCAGGTCCTCTCACAAAAAGACATTAAATACAAATGGGCCTTCCCTTTTGCAGTGAGATTCACAGACAACGGAAAGTCTCATACATTCTCGACATTCCCTGAAGGCGAAAGACTGTTGCTGCGACTCAAACTCATCTCCCAAGAAGCAGACATGGAGGTGACTCCCAACTTGCCCGGATCTTCCAAGAGACCAACCCCGACGAGCCCGGCATCACCGCTGTGGAACAAGACCAAAACCAAGAAAGCAAAGGACAATGGCCCACCTTGAAGACCACTAAGGGGACATGAACTGTCCTGCGACCCTAGTTCCTGATTTGAATCTGGTCTACCTAGACCCAGACACCTGAACATTGTTCAGTTTGAACATGGACTTTTTTGGTCATTATACTTACTTCCTTTACTACATCTGGCCCCACAGGGTCTGACCGGTCCTGGACCGGTCATTCCTGGGGATTTACACACCACCACGGTGGACGGGAGCCCCCCCTTCGCCCCCCCATAGGGAGCGAACGGGGGGCACCGGATGCGAAAGCATACTATGTTTACCAGCCCGCATTACACATGCCTTTCTTCTTCCGGACTGCTGTGCTCCACTTACTTCCTACAATAATAGGGGGCGCCCTGGCTGGGGTAGGCTCCATGTGCCTCCACCTCACCCTTAGGTTCCTATCGGTATCCGAGGGTGTGGCTGTCTGCCCCCTTTGGGAGCAGACACCGTTACCTATACGGTAGAAGTCCCTAGGGGGTGTCTCCCCCCCTGGGAACTGTTTCCCTTGTTAGGAGACAAATCTCTCTTCTCTTTTCCACTCTTTCCTTTTTTCCATCCCACGCCCCCCCCCTGTGATTTGGTGCCTAATGAGATTTATCCTTTCAGAACACCCGCCTCCATTATTGGTCTCCAGCTTCCAACCGCCAGGAAGAGGTTATGCTGAACTAAACGACCAAGCAGACAGAAAACATCTAACGGTGAGTGACGAGATATGCCGAGCTGACGCTCCTCCCACACCTAATGGCTGACACACCACAATCACATCTCAAAATAGCCTCCCACAATGTGCAAGGCCTGAACTCACCAATCAAAAGGAAAAAACTGTTTTCACACTACAAATCCCTTAAACTAGATATTCTGTTGAATCAGGAAACCCACTTCCCAATGCGGTACAGTCCCAAATTTATACATGCTCACTACCCTCACTTTTATCTTGCTAAAGTAGAGAACAAAACAAGAGGGGTTGCAATCTTCTTGTCGAAATCGTGCGACTTCACTTTTTTATCCGAACACAGAGATGTGGAGGGGAGGTTCCTCTTGGTCAAGGGGACTATAGGAGGCCACATTTACTCCCTAGTTTCCTATTACGCCCCAAACAAAGGTCAGGAACAATTCTTTAAACGGATCCTAAACGAACTTTCCCCTCTTTAGAGGGCACTGTGGTTTGGGGTGGAGACTCTAATATAGCATTCGATCAGGCACTGGACAAATCCAAACCCCCCAAGACACAGCTCACCAAACCCACCAGGGCAAGTCTAAGGATAGCAAAACTTCTACACAACAGGGGCTTCATTGATGTATGGAGAGAATTCAACCCCTCCAAAAGGGATTTCACTCACTATTCATACCCGCATGACACATACGCCAGGATTGACCATATTCTGGTCTTTCCAGACTCACTACCAGCAATCCTTAAATCCCACATAAGTGATACGGTTCTCTCAGATCACTCACTGGTTATCATGCACATTCAATCCAGCACACACACGACGAAACGGGGTCAATGGCGTCTAAATGAATCCATACTTTCAGACCCAGTGCAAGTGATAGAATTAAATAAGGCCCTGACTGATTACTTCACCCTAAATGATGTAGAGGACATTTCACCGGAGACGCTTTGGTCAGCGCACAAGGCTGTGATCAGAGGAAAGTTCATACAGATAGGTTCCAAGCTTAAGAAAGAACGCATGATACAGATAGATAGACTGGAAGAATCGTACAAATCAGCCAAAGCTCAACACAAACGTCGCCCCTCCCCGTCCCTACTAGCCCACATTGAAAAGCTAAGATTAGAACTTAACCTGGCACTTACGACGAAAGCGGAAAAATCTATCCGCTGGAGCTCGAACAAATTCTACACTCAGAAGGGGAAGATAGGACCAATGCTAGCCAATAAATTATCTCCCAGAACAAAATTCTCCTCTTTCCCCAAAATCAGATTAGCAAACCACGGTCTAACGGCCAACCCCGCCAAAATCCTAGACGCCTTTCAAAAATTCTATGCTAAACTTTACAGTGCCCCCCCACAATCCCCGAGTAACTCGATCTCTGACTTTATGGACAGTGTACCTATCCCAAGGTTAGTAGACGAACACAGGGAAATCCTAGAAGCCCCTTTCTCGACAGAAGAAGTGGTCTCCGTAATCAAAGGCCTTAGGACTGGGTCGGCACCCGGCCCTGACGGGTTATCGGCTCCCTATTATAAGACCTTCAAGGAACCCCTAGTCCCATATATGGTGAAACTCTTTAACCACTTAACTCAAGGCAATCCCCTAGACCCTCAACTCAACACGGCATACATTACGGTCATTCCTAAGCCTGATAAGAACCCAGAAGAGGTAGGGAACTACCGACCCATCTCACTCATTAACTCTGATCTTAAAATTCTCACAAAAATAATGGCGGTTCGCCTATCGTCCTTTATCAACAAATATATACACAAAGACCAGGTGGGGTTCATTCCGGGCAGGCAAGGCCCCGACCAAATTAGGAGGGCGATAGATATCGTATCCATTCTTCAATCTAACTGGGATGGGGGCCAACACAACAGGGACTACTGTTATCACTTGACCTTCAAAAGGCTTTCGACTCAGTATCATGGTCATACCTTTTCCCACTCCTGGAGAAATGGGGCTTCGGCCCCCGCTTTAGAGGGGTGATTCACTCCCTATACTCACAACCCAAAGCCCAAATACGCATACAGGGACAATACTCCAACCCCATATCCATTGCTAGGGGAACTAGACAAGGCTGTCCGTTATCTCCGATCATATTTGCCATTGCGATTGAAACACTAGCCATAGCAGTACGAATCAACCCCGACATCCAAGGGGTCGTATGCGGTGATCGCACTCACAAGTGCGGACTGTTTGCGGACGACATGCTCTTATTTTTGACGTCTCCCATCACCTCCCTCCCAAACCTACTTAAAACACTCTCAGACTTCTCTGGGATATCAGGCTTAGGAATAAACTACTCTAAATCACAGGCACTGAACATCTCTCTTCCTCCCTCCACGGTCACCCTACTTCAAAAATCCTTTCAATTCCAGTGGGGATCGGGCTACATCAAATACCTGGGGATCTCCCTCACGGACAGGATAGAATCCCTATACAGTAAAAATTACCCCCCACTATTTCAAAAGCTAGCGGCCGATCTGAAAACCTGGTCACAATATGAGCTTTCCTGGCTAGGTAGAATTAATTCCATTAAAATGACCCTGCTCCCTAGAATTCTCTATTTCTTTAGGTCCCTTCCAATATCCATTCGAAGAGATCAACTCAAGCCACTACAAAGTAAAATCCTGAAATTCATATGGGGGAAATCGGGCTATAGAATCCCCCAACAAACTCTATACCTGCATAGGAAAAAGGGGGGACTGGGATTACCGTATCTCCTTAAATACTATCAGGCAGCTAGACTGGCCCAATTTTCCACGGTATACTCATCTTCTGAAAAACCGGACTGGGTCTATATTGAGAGGCAGGCCGTACCCCAATACACTTTAGACTATCTATTATGGTGCCCACAAAAACAAAGGCCAGCCATTCTCTCACCCTCTCATTCCTACGCCCTCTGGGACGGAATTCGTGACACTCCAAACCTAATCTCGGAGGCTCGACCTCTCTCCCACATCTTTCACAACCCAAATTTCCCGCCCGGGATGGTCATTAAGACATTCCAGTGGTGGTTGGATAAGGGACTGTACCGCATTGGACACTACTTCACGAGTAAAGGACCTCTCACCCTGAATTTCTGCACTCACAAGCTAGAAATGCCAACCTCTGAGAAATTCAGATTTGGTCAAATATCACACTTTTTACACAAGATATGGACAGAAAAACCCCTACCCCCCAAATTCACCGATTACGAACTGTGGTGTGGTCAAGCCGGGGGCCAGAGGGGCGGCATATCGGTAATATACTCGTCGCTCACACAACCTTCCAGTAAATCCACTTACATGTCTGATTGGGAGGCTGATCTCCAACAAGAGTGGGACTTAGACACTTGGCACCAGGCGGGTTCAAAAGCCTTTAAGGGTATTCTCAATACTTCTCTAATGGAAGCAAACGTTAAAGTTCTCATGAGATGGTACATGACCCCATCTAGGTTAGCAGCGATGTATCCCTCGGCAGACCCCTGCTGTTTCAGGGGGTGTCAGTTGAGGGGAACATTGGTACACATTTGGTGGGAATGCCCCAGAATCAGGCCACTATGGTCAAAAATATTCTCCTTAATCACCAAGGTCACAAACTGTTCGGTTCCTAGGACTGCAGCAGTTGCACTCTTGAATGCTAACATCCCGAATGTTTCCAGGCCCAAGCGAAGGTTGATTCACTTTATTCTGCTGGGAGCTAAACTAACCATTGCTGGAGCATGGAAACGCCCGAAGATTGCCTTCAGAGCAATAGTCAGTAAGATCTCATGGATAATGGCCCAGGAGAAGCTAGCCAGTATACTACTAGACACCACTCAAAAATTTGAAACTGTATGGGAACCTTGGGCATCCCACTGCGGGATATCCCTCATTCCAGGGGTCCCTTCGGATAAATCTCTGATATCCAGCTAAATTTAGGCACAACCATCCCTACCCCCCCTCCCCCTCCTTATGACTTTCCCTTCTTCTTACTTGCTTTTCTATAGTTATCACGATCGCCAGGTCGGTACCAGCTACCTTCCAAGTTAACTTGAGGAAACTGTTAATTATGCTCAGGCGACAGTTGTCGTCATACCCCTCACAGAGAGACCCCCACCCTTTGAGACGGGGCGATCGCCCCACTTCCCCCCCTCCCTGAAACCCTATTTGCCACGAGAGCAGAAACCCAGGAGAGATGGCTCAGGGCACAGTATGATCCCATTTGGGGTGCCCGGGGCCAACCCTCTTCCTTCAATTTAATAGCAACCAATGGAGGTTTCTCTGCTAGAAGCAAATCTACTCTTGGGGGCTCAGTAAATCACCCCTCTCTGTGACACCGCATCTCGCCTGGTTTTAAGATGTGTGCGAGTTATTTTCTCTCAAGCTCAGTTTGGCACGTTTTGTCTTTGCTTATTACTGTAACATGTACGACAATGGGCGATTTGTTCTGTACGCCCAAGTTATGTATATTCTGTTCAAATTAATAAAAACTTATTGAAAGTAAAAATGAACCAGGCATGGATCCCACAGGACTTGTCCGTACCTTGTGCAGAATAGACACGTATACCGGTGTTCTGACAAAAACTGTCTGGCCATCGGATAGTGTCCAGCCACTTACTGCGCAGGGCTTGCGCAGTACGGAGGTCAAGGAGATTCACAAAATCTCCAAAGATGAACGTCGCCTGCGCAGTGAGTGCAGGTTCAAGCCCCACCATCCAAGTGGACATACGGTAGCACATAGTAACAGGGCCACTCACGGGCTCCCTTGGCTAGGCTTCAACCTCGAAAGATGTGGCTTGAACCTGGAGTCACCGCGCATCGTTTTTTTTTTTTGTAAAAATATTTATTGGGTTTTTCAAACATAACAGAAATAATTGGTATACAAACTGTGGATTATATAGACAAGAGGAGGAAAGACAAGGTACGGTTGCAACATGTGTCATAAACAGAGCCTTCAGAAGTGGAAGCGACGTTATCAAACATGTATTAACATCTACATATACTAGACTATTTAGGGTGGCCTTGAGAAGCATAGCTTGGTAAGGAGATTGTGTTTGCTCTCTGGGCGCCAAGGGGCTTAGAAGTGCGGCTATGTGTTCATGCATCGGAGGTACGTAGGGGGTCTGGTGGGCTGGGAAGTTTAAGTCTACCCAACGAGTTGGTAAGCTCTCTTTTGAGGTACCATTCGGTGTATCGAAACGGTTCCATGATGTCAGTTAGAGTGTCCTCTGACAGTTCACTCTCCATAAACTTGCGCCATCTGACAAAAAACCGTGAGCTAGTTTGGAAGTTCGACATTATGGTGTCCAGTCTTTCGAGGTAGAAGAGTGAGAGGAGGGCCTTCTTGGTCATCTGTAGGTTTGGCGGTGGCGTCTTGATCCATTGTAGCATGATCGATCTGCGTGCCACTAGGAGGCATAGCTGGGCCCAATGGGGAATGTGGTGTGGGGCATTATCCGTCTCAGAGGGTGATAGGGTAGCATGTCCGAAGAGGCAGATTAGATGGCCCTTCGGGATGTGCACTTTGGTGATGTCGTATATGTATTGGAGTATAGAGTCCCAGTATGTGGAGATGGGCTGGCATTCCCAAAGGCGATGAAGCAGAGTAGGTCGTGGAGTATCACACCATGGGCAGGTTTCTCGCGTTGGGTCAACTTTATCAGTACGGAAAGGGTGATATGCTCTGTGCATGATTTTGAATTGCGTTTCACGCCAGTTTTCGGAGACGGTGAGTTTGCGTATCTGTTGGTATCCTTCCATGATTTTTTCCGCTAGGTTCTCTTCGCCAAACACCTCGGCCCACTTCTGGACCGGTTGGAGATGATATTTATCCGACTGGTGTGAAATGAGGTGTGAGTAAAGGGTGGCGATAGAGTAGTCTCCGCTGGAGAGCACAGAGTCTATAAAGGACTTTTGGAGGGGGTCGGTGCCATTTTTGTAACAGTTCCTTAGGTAGCTGACCAGTTGATAGTAATAGAAGACATGGGTTGCTGGGAGAGAAAACTCCCTAGCCAGGACTTGGAAGGGTTTGAACCTGCCCGGGCTTGTAAGAAAGAGTGAGGTAATTTTGTTGAGACCTTTAGCTTGCCACTGTACAAAAACATCATGAAGAGTAGATGGGATGAACATTGGGTTCCCTTGGATTGGTAGGTGGCGAGAAATGCTCGAGGGGAGGCCCAAGAGTTTTCGCGTTTCCCTCCAAGCTATAATTGTGTCTCTGACCATCACATTGGATTTGAGATGGATTGGAAGCTTGTTGGGGTTAGAGTGGAGGATGGCTGACAGGTTGTGTGGGAGCACTGCTGCTTCTTCTAGGTCAGTGTTAGAGTACCTGGATTTGCCAGTTAGCCAGTCAAGACCCTGTCTAAATAAACATGCTAGGTTATAAAAACGTATATTGGGCAAGCCCGCCCCCCCTTCCGCCTTGGGGAGAGACATTTTTTGCAGAGATATTCGTGGTTTCTTGCGAGACCAGAGAAAACTAGAGAGTGCTTTGTGAATTAGATTCACATCCTTGTGTTTAAGCAAAAGTGGAATGGTCTGCATGGGGTATAGCAGACGTGCAAACGAGACCATTTTGAAGAGGTGACATCTCCCAAAGAGCGAGAGGGGGAGAGCTGCCCAAGCTTCCAACTCCTTTACAATCTTAGTTATCAATGGTGGAAAATTTAAAGTGTAGGGGGATGAAGGTTCGCGGCCAATGCGTATTCCCAAGTAGGTTATATGGTGTGTGGCTATTGTTAGTGGCGAGTGTAGTTTCCAGTCAGGCGTCGTTTCAGTTGTCAGTGAGAGTATTTCGCTCTTGTCAAAGTTTATACGTAACCCCGAGCACTGTCGGAAGGTGTGGAAGATTTCCTTAAGTCTGGCAAAGTCAGTTAGGGGAGCTGTGGAGAACAAGAGTATGTCGTCAGCGAAAAGGGCTGATCGTAGGATCTGGTTCCCTATGTTGATTCCACTGACGCCATCTGGGGAGTTAAGTAGCCTTGATAGGGGTTCTATCGCAATATTGAATAGGAGTGGGGACAGTGGACATCCCTGTCTTGTTCCTTTGGTCAGGGGGATCGTATTAGAGATAAAGTCAGGGGTAACTAGACGTGCCGAGGGTGCTTCGTACATTCGTTGGAGAAAGGGTATTATTGGGCCCGAGAAGCCAAGGTGTGACATTACCCTGAACAGCCAGGAGAGGCTAATATTGTCGAAGGCCTTTTCGGCGTCTAACGACATTATGGCTACTTCCTGTTTTGGATTTGATTTGGCGTATTCAAGTGCCATGAGGACTTTGCGTATGTTCAGGGTGGCAGAGCGACCCTGAACGAATCCGGATTGGGCTGTATGTAGTAAGGACGGAAGTATTTGGGCTAAGCGTGATGCTACTATTTTTGAGAGGATTTTAGCGTCGACATTGATTAGCGAGATCAGCCGATAGGATCCTGGGAGTGTGGGGTCTTTGTCTTTTTTGCCTATCAGTCTGATGTGTGCCTGGGTGCCAGTGGGGAGGTAGGGACCCCCTTTCCACATGGCTGAGAAGACCTGTGTAAGGGTTTCTGGGATAGCGTCCCTAGTGGCCTTGTAAAATTCGGCAGTGTAGCCGTCCGGGCCCGGTGCCTTGGAGGAGGCCAAGGATTTAATTGTCTCTTGGACGTCCTCCAAGGTGATGGGCGCATTGAGGGAGTCTAGAAGATCCCCTTGGATTCTGGGGAGTTTAAGCTTTGCCAGAAGGGCTTCCGATTCTATCGGGTGGTCAGGATCCGCCGAATATAGGTCGGTATAGTATTCTGTCAGTGTTCTATTTATGTCTTGGGGTGACGTTAGTAGTGTCCCATCTTTGTTTTGAAGTGCCGAGATGCATGTGGGGCGTTTTGTTCCCGAGCATAGTCTCGCCAGTAATTTGCCCGCTTTGTTCCCAAATTTGTGGAAGTGCAGCGTCGTGTAGGATGCTTTGGCCAGTTCTTGTTGTTCGGACCAGAAGTCAAACTCGCGTTTGGCCTCTCTCCAACTTTTAATGTTGTCAGGGGTGCGATTTAGGGTAAGTTGTTCGTGTGTTGCCTGTAAGGCCTCGCTGGCCTTGATGTACCGCTGAGCGGACTGCCGTTTGAACTGAGCAGTATAGGAAATAATTTTCCCTCTAAGAAAGGCTTTCCCGGCTTCCCAGAATAAATTCGGGTCCGAGAGGTGAATGGCATTAGTGGATTTATAGTCTGACCAGGCTGTGTTTAGCATGTTACGGAAGTCTTCTTTTTCTGCCAAATATGAGGGGAAACGCCACATTCTGGCAGGGGAGGTAGGTCGTGTATCAATCAGGCCTACTGTAACAGGTCCGTGGTCAGAGATCCTAGCGTCCAGGATTGTCGGGTTGCGGAGCAGCTGCATAAGAGCAGGTGTCGCGAAAAAATAGTCAATTCGTGAGAACGAGTTGTGGGGGGGGGGGAGTAGAAGGAGTATTCTCGGTCTGTGGGGTGTGTCAGCCTCCATATGTCAGTCAGTTGTAACGAGGTCATAGTCTGAGCAAGAATAGTCTGGGGCGGGTGTAATGTTATCCTGCTTGGGTCTCTACTGGTTGTATTACTTGTGCGGTCCAGCGTATTAGACATTACTGCGTTAAAGTCACCACCTACCAGGTGTAGGGTCTCTGGTGCTGCTTGAATCCAGCTTGTCATGTCCCTGTAAAAGGTAGTATCAGGTGTGTTGGGGGCGTATATGTTGGTGATCGCTATGTCTCTGCCCGTCACATTTAGATGAATCGTTATTTTGCGGCCTAACTGGTCTGCCCTGACGTCATTCACCCTGTGTTTCAGGTTCCTGTGTAATAAGATAGCCACTCCGGCCTTGCGCCCCACTGCGGGTGAACCATAGACCGTCCCCACCCACAATTTACGTAAACGTGTCAGATCTTCTGCGGAGAGATGTGTCTCCTGTAGTAGGGCCACATCTGTCCGCAGTCTTTTTAAATGCCTTAGAATCATCATACGCTTACTTGGAGAGCGAAGTCCCTTGACGTTCCAGGATACAATCTTTAGGTGATTCCCGTCAACTGCAGAAGCCATGTCCTGCGTTTAGTAATGATCCGTGTCGGAAACAGGATATCTAGGGTGTGTGCGGGCATCGCCTCGTCAGTCAAGGGGTCACCCAAACATTGTACGTTCCCTATAATAGAAGGCATGTAGAGCATAGTTAAACCTTGTGCAACCAGTACCAAACAAAAAAGAGGATATAACATGTTACGAATCTGTAAAAATAACTTAACATAAACCATCCAAAACTTCACTTTTTTCCACATTTGGCTAAGTCAGACAGGGGGGGTTCCCGTCATTCGCCAGCACCTGTTACCGGTGCGCAATTAGGCACCGGGGGGGGGGGGGGGCAGAGGAAGGGGGGGTAGGGGGGGGGGGGGGGAAGGGAGGGGGAAGGGAAGAGGTGGTAGGGAGGGGGGGGGGGGGGGGGGGAGGTGAGGAGCAGAGACATGTAGTTAATAGTAGGTATACATATAAAACAACATTGTCCAGGGTGGAGAAAAAGAGCAACTAGGGATTGGAATCGACACATAACTGTAAAGGAGCGTATCATGTTGCTCGCTATTATGCACCTGGTGCAGGCAGTCTTTCAAGCTTTTAGGCCTGGTTCAATACCATTGGGACCAGGTGGGCCCAGCTGTGGTTTTATGCCACGTGTCATGGCTGCAAGTGAGGGGGTCCAGCCTTTTTGACCCAGGGGAGAGTCGTTCACGGCTGGGATGGGAGAAAAAATAAAGTGCCTCATGCCCGCCTCATAGGAAATTCCCGCTTGGGGGTAACAATGTGCATGAGAAATAAAGTGATACTACTCATACTGTGCCTGAGAGGAGCCTGATGGTGGTGGTCCACTTCAGCGGTTTCCTGAGCGATCCAGGTGTTGGGTGAAGCGACTCCGTTTGTAAGGAGGCTTGTTGGGGCTAGGTTGCTGCTTGCGCGGAGTAGAGAGGGGGGTGATGGGCTGTGTCGGGTATTCCCCGGTGGATCCAGTATGTTCCATTTCATTGCCTGTAGAGTCAAGGTACCTTTCAGCGTCCTCGGGTGAGGTGAATGTCAGTTGTTCTCCTGATCGTGTTTGGATGCGGAGCACTGCGGGGTATGCTAGGGAGAATTTCACTTGGTTGTGATGTAGTGTTGAGCATATTGGGGAGAAGGCCTTTCGTTGTCTCATCACCTCAATGGAGTAGTCAGCAAAAAGTAGCAACTTAGCCCCATCTATTGTCAAGGAGCGTGTGCGGCGAAATGTTTGCATGATGGCCTCCTTGTCAGCGTAGTTTAGGTACCTGACTATAACTTGTCTGGGTTTGGGCCTGTTGTCTGCTTGTTGGCCAATGCGATGGGCTCTCTCCACTATGCAGGGTATGCGCAGGCCTAGCTGTTCTGGGATCAATTTAGCACATATGTTGGCTAGTTTGTTATTGGGTACAGTCTCAGGGAGGCCCACTATGCGGAGGTTATTTCTCCTAGAGCGATTTTCCAAACTGTCCAGTTTTTCCCATAGCTCCCTATTTTCTGCTGTTATACGTGCCAGTAATGCAGATTGTGCCGTTGTGTCATCTTCCAGGAGGGAGATTCTCTCCTCTGTCTGGGTTATTCTGTGTCCCTGGGCCTGCAGCTCCACGTGTAGCTGTTCCAGTCCCCTGTGTACTGCGGCATCTACAGTGGCCGCCAGAGTGGGCCCCAGGAGGGCTACTACCTCCTGTGCTATGCCTGCAGGTGCTGCGGGATTATGTGTCTGGGCGTCTGGGGCCTGTGGCGGAGGAGAGGCCGTTGCGGAGGTGGCGGGGGTGGCGGCCGCCATGTTGGCTAGGCCCGGAGTTATGTCTCCCGCGGGGGGGGTCGGCGAGGTGACCGCCCGGGAGTACGAGCGTTCCACGAACCTGTCCATGGGGTCTGCGGAGGTAGCGGAGGTGAGTGGGGGTCCTCCCCGGTGCTGTTAGCAGGATTTTTTGCTGGCTTTTCGTGGCGAACGGCGGGAGCGCTGCCTAACTACGACCGTCCCATGTGGCGCCGGAACCGGAAGTTCCCACAGACTTTGGTAATTTTATGTATCAGTATGGATTTTATTTAAAAAAAAATATATAATCTTTTTCTTTTCTACCCTGCTTGTTCTAGGTTAATAATCAAAATCTGAAAAAAGAAGTTCGCATTTCCAGTTCTGGAGTCTTCATGAATATTACAACTGATTTTGGCTTACTTAAGAAGTGGGACCGAAGAATCACATTTCAAATAAGAATGCCCACCATTTCTAACCAAAAAGTGCTTGGAATGTGCGGCAACTATAATGGAAACTCTGCAGATGATTTTGAGACACCATCTGGCACTCAGGCAGCTGGTCCGGCTTAATTTGGAAAAAGTTGGACAGTGGATGCTTGACAGTGCAATGGTAAGGATGTCTTTTCAGGCAGTACCCATAATTGTGGTTATGGGTTACATAGTTCAATATAAATAGTTACATAGTTGGGTTATGGGTATTTAGCCAGAGTTCAACCTTTTTTAAGATTTTTCCAGTGTAATGAGTGGACAATTTGCTTGCATTCAGTTGCATATCCTCCATGTGTCCAATGTTTGCAGGGCACATGGGCCCCAAGTAGGGGGGGGGGGGGGCAATGTGCATTACACACAGCCGCTCAGCCTAGGCACCATGGCTGCCACTGGATCAGTAATTGATCAGTTCCATATTGGTTTTCCATTATGACTTTTAGTCACTATTTATCACTGTAACATTTTAATACAATATTTTAATAGAACATTATATATTCTTTATGTTTTTTACTTTTAGACCAATTACTGAATTAAGAATCAAGATGAATGGAGATCTGAGAAAGTGAATATGTTTTATGGGGAAGAGCTAATAAACAAAACAAAAAAAAAAAACACAGGACTGAAAATACCTGATAACACAGAATGGAATTAACAAACTGAAAATAATTTTTATTAACTAGCTCATCTCAAATAAAATGTCAAAAACCCATGAATTGATATGAAACAAAACATAACTATATTCACGTAATAAAAATAGTCAAGCATGAACATAAATTTTTCATTTTATAAATGACTCAAAATGTATTTAAAATTTGCTCTCAGTACATTACACTTAGAAATAGTGATGATATAATTTTATAACAGGTTATGAAAGCCCTGTCTGGCAGGGTAGGAGATCAGATTTTTCTGGCCTTTAACCCCCTTAAATACTGGGCCCTTTTACCCCCTTCCTGACCAGGCCAATTTTCAGCTCTCAGCACTCTCACACTATTAATGACAATTGTGCAGTCATGCAACGCTGAATGACATTTTTATCAATTTTTTTTTTCACACAAATAGAGCTTTCTTTTGGTGGCATTTATTTTTTGTTTAATTTAAATTTCAAATAATTTTATTTCAATTGTATTAAATTTATCATTTTACAAAATACTTTGTTTAAAATTCTCGTGCATGAAAATCAAATTTCCCCCTATCCCCCCTCCCCTCACCTTCCCCATCCCACATTCCTTAAACAGGTGTTATAATCTTCCTTCATTTATTTTCTCCACCCCTCTTTTTTTTCAAGTTCCCATTATCTCAGAGCATTTCTTTGTATTTTAAGGCCTCATTCACTCGGGCACCATCAGTTTAGCCATATTAAAAATGTATCAGTTCTTATCCCTTGCTTCATTCATCTTCATCTGTCTTCCGTTCCGTTTACATCCGTTTTGATCTGTTTACCGCAGTTTTTGTGGCTTTGATGACATTACCCAGAAAGCATTGCTCCTCCCATGCTGCATTGCAGTTTTCAGTAAGTGAATTGTCCTTGTGTGTACTATCTGCATTGTGCGATGGATTCCAACAATTTTTGGGACAGCGTGACATTGTTTGTCATATTTGCCTATATGTGGAAAAAGGAGAGCAAGAAAAAGCAGATTGTGACTAGGTGCACAAAGCAAGGTCCATAAAGACATGGATGAGTGAGTTTGGGGTGGAGGATCTTGACTGGCCTGCACAGAGTCCTGACCTCAACCCGATAGGAGCGGAGACTGCAATCCAGACCTTCTTGTCCAACAGCAGTGCCTGACATCACAAATGCGCTTTTGGAAGAATGGTCAAACATTGCCATAGACACACTCCTAAAACTAGTGGACAGCCTTCCCAAAAGAGTTGAACCTGTTATAGCTGTAAAGGGTGGGCCAACTCAATATTGAACCCTACAGACTAAGACGAGATTAAAGTTCATGTGAAGGTGTCCCAATACTTTTGACAATATAGTGTATATAAAACACCCTAAAGTGGGCACATGAGCCTAAAATATGTTGTAGGAATCAGAATTATAATATCAAGAAATAATAACAAGGAACATACATTACTTAAACTATATATAATGACATCTGGGCTGTGGGTGATATAAATGGAATAACTGAACCAGACCAGTTGGTAAAAGGTTAATTAGAAGAAGGTGATCAGTAGTTGGTTAGGATATAAAAAAAAAAAAAAAAAATTAACAAGGTACCTGGGAGTACTGCCGGTACTTTCTTTACTGTAATAAGCTTCAGAGAACTCCACATAAATGTTTAGCCAAGGATGGTAATTATTTCAGAGTTTGATTACTTCCTTGCCTGAAGGCAATTTTGAAGCCTTATGTTTGGATGATCATGAGTAAAGTAAAAAATAATAAGCAAAACCTCAAATGATCCCAGCAGATGACCTCAATGAAAATACATAGAATATCAAATACAATAACCTCACAGAAAAGACAAGACCCTGTATTGGCTTGAACAAGTGGATGGGGCCAGAAAGACACCAATGAGTGATCACAATATGGAAAAGAGATACAAAGTAATATTATAACACAAAGGGGGTCATTTGCACGAATTAGCGCTAATTAGCATGAAACCGGTGTTCACTATAGCGCTGGTGAAATAATACTCCCAAAATCGAATTTACTATAGTTCCCTAAATCCAAATAGCGCCCAGACCCTTACTCTGCTAAAACCTGGAGAATTGCACATGGAAATAATGTTTAGAGCATGATATAATTGCCTAAATGGTACTGAAATATGCGGTATATTATTTAAAGATACCGTATATACTCGAGTATAATGCGTGAGGGTAGAGCCAAAAATTGCCACCCTTTGGGTCTACCACTCCGCGCTCCTGGATCAAGTTCTCTTAAGGCAGGATAACCAATAAATATACAAGAACAATAAAATGACTATTGATCCTAAAAAAGCAGCTACTATATAGTAAAAACAGAAAAATCGGTGATAAGGCAATATTTAAAATCTAGGTAAAAGCATCTCTTTCATAAATAGGATACTGTCCCTTTAAATATTAAAGCAGCGCTAAATGTCCTTTAATTTCTTTTTAAAAAAAGTTCATAAAAGCACATCATGATAACCAAAATACAGTCTGAATTGGTGCATTAAAAAGTCCTTCTCGTGATAAAGTAGTGAAACTGCCACCCGATAATCACTTTTGACACCATGTGCAGATTAGACTCCCCTTTGGGGATGCACTCACCAGAATTATGACAAATATAGGCATTTCAATCAATATCCCTATCACCAGCCATCCCGTCAGCACGTCCACCTCTTAGCCGCCTGCAGGTACCAGAGCAGATCCACTCCAAACCCCAGCATAAAAGGAAACAAATGGTGCGGATAGCGTAGTACAGTTTTGATAAAAATGTATTAGAAATCCAAATATTCCCCCCAGTAAAAACATGCGTACCACAATAAAATGATAAACAGCTTGTAAATATAAGTGGAGTGCACTCTGCCTGTTTGCTGTATTCCGTCCACCGGAAACTAGCGCCAAAACCGCTGTGTAGAAGCCGCTCACACACTTCCTGGTACAATTGGCCCGGCTGGAGCGCACACGTCACTTCCTGCGAAGTCACGACCCTGATGCGTTTCGTCACTTCCGGACGTCGTCTGAGGGTGTAGCCGGATTGGAGATTCCGCTATTGATACACATACATAAAGGGCACTTCCGCCGGCGAGGTCACACCCTCAGACGTCCGGAAGTGACGAAACGCATCAGGGTCGTGACCTCACAGGAAGTGACGTTTGCGCTCCAGAGTGCGCTCCAGCCAGGCCAATTGTACCAGGAAGTGTGTGAGCGGCTTCTACACAGCGGTTTTGGCGCTAGTTTCCGGTGGACGGAATACAGCAAACAGGCAGAGTGCACTCCACTTATATTTTACAAGCTGTTTATCATTTTATTGTGGTACGCATGTTTTTACTGGGGGGAATATTGGATTTCTAATACATTTTTATCAAAACTGTACTACGCTATCCGCACCATTTGTTTCCTTTTATGCTGGGGTTTGGAGTGGATCTGCTCTGGTACCTGCAGGCGGCTAAGAGGTGGACGTGCTGACGGGATGGCTGGTGATAGGGATATTGATTGAAATGCCTATATTTGTCATAATTCTGGTGAGTGCATCCCCAAAGGGGAGTCTGATCTGCACATGGTGTCAAAAGTGATTATCGGGTGGAAGTTTCACTACTTTATCACAAGAAGGACTTTTTAATGCACCAATTCAGACTGTATTTTGGTTATCATGATGTGCTTTTATGAACTTTTAAAAAAAAGAAATTAAAGGACATTTAGCGCTGCTTTAATATTTAAAGGGACAGTATCCTATTTATGAAAGAGATGCTTATACTCGAGTATAAGCCAAGTTTTTCAGCACATTTTTTTGTGCTGAAAGTGCCCCCCTCGGCTTATACTCAAGTCAAGCTTCAGAGAGGACCTATGGCTGCAAATGGGCACAGCGAGGCATGCAAATGGGCACAGTGAGGCTGCAAATGGGCATTGTTGCCCCTCTTTTATACTAAAGCCCCATACACACGGTCGGACTTTTTCATGGATTCTGTCCGATCGGACCATGTTGTTGAAAAATCCGACCGTGTGTATGCACCATCGGACAGTGTACGTCGAATTGTCCGACGGACAAAGTCTTATCTCCTGCTGGATAGATTTGCCGACAACCCGGTCCGATCACACCAAATTCGATCGTGTGTACGGTTGTCCGACCGGACAAAGTGCTACGCATGCTCAGATCACATTACAAGACCAAAGCTATTGGCTACTAGCCTCTACGTAGTCCCGTCGTAGGCAACAAACGTCACCACGTTCAGAATGATCGGATTTTTCGACAACTTTGTCCGACCGTGTGTACGCAAAACCAACATCGGACAAAGTACGACGGACATGATCCGACGGACCTGGTCCGCGGATTGTCCGACCATGTGTATGGGGCTTTACAGTAGCTGAGCATTTCTCACCCTAGGCTTATACTCGAGTCAATACGTTTTCCCAGTTTTTGTGGTAAAATTAGGTGCCTCGGCTTATATTCGGGTCGGCTTATACTCGAGTATATACGGTAATCTGATTTTAAACTGTGTGAAAAAGTGATTTCTACACTGAAATATCTTTAAAAGTCTGAGAAGTGAAAAATTCCCCGTTTTGGACAACTAGGTGCCAACACAACTGAGCATGCTCAGACCTGCACATAGCTCTCATTTTAGCTCCAGTTTTTTTTTCCCCGGCGCTATAGTAAATACCAGAATACACGAATGGGATAGGCTCCGCCTCCCGCCCAATCAGGACTGGTTATACTATATTTAAATAAGTCGCCTCCCCCTAGGCGGCATTCTCGTAACTATACTCAAATGAAACGCACAAGGGAGGGACCTGTATGCTGTCATGCTTTGCATCAGGAAAGGAAAATTACCGTCAGGTAAGTATAACATTTTCAGTTTTCCTGACACAAAGCATGACAGCATACACGAATAAGATGTAGCATGCCCACAAAACCTATAAGGGAGGGCCATGCTGGAGCGTTTGAATCAACATATCATTAGATTAGAACTGAAGTCGATTCCCCTGCTTCCAATGTTGCCCGATTGACTTTGCAATAGGCAAAAAAGGGTTTGTAGTATATGAACCTGGTTGGTATCCGATAAAATTCTGGACCTCTACATTTTTGCCCATGAGCATACCATCCATCTGATAAAGTGAGCTCTGCACTAGATTGATGATTTTATCTTCCTTCTATAAGCCCCTTAGGCTACTCTGACCCGAGATAATGCTATTGTCTTAGCGGACAGTGCAAGTCTTCTTCTGATACTGGCAGGCCTGAAGAGGCCACTGTCTGACCTTCTAGAGAAAGACCACTTCCATGTATTTTTTCCACAGAGTCCATTACTCCAGCTTGTGGTGATGCTTGACATTTTAGTTTGGACATGCCGGAAGGGTGAAGTCTTGACCCAGAAGCAAAGATGCAGACCTTCGTCTGGTGCTGGTGAAGAAGAAACCAGAGCCATTTTGTTTGATTATGGTAGCAATAAGGTAGTTTACTGCTTGACGCTTGGATCTCTGAAAGAGTTCTCAAAGACGTGATATCCTTAAGAAATACTACTTTGGTGTCACTGAACCTATTGAGGTAGTCTTGTTCAGAAGAATGACCCTAGTTGCAGTCGGGAGCAGAGGATTCATCCTGAAATTCTGCAAGATTTTCCATGTTCTAGTATACCTGGAGTTTGCCGCAGGTTTCCCCGGCTTCCACGAGGTTTCAGATACTAAAGGTGAGATCCCGCAGTGAGCCTTTCTAAAGTGGTCTCCCAGTTGCTAGATGTAACGTGGCTGAATTTTGGATACACTTGGCTCTGTTGTGCAAGGTCTGAGAGCTCAAGAAGAAGACTAAAATAGGAGGAACTTGGGCCAAAGACTGTACTTTGAGGACACCATGGCCTGTACGGCCACCAGATCATTGCCCTCATCCCAGCTGTATGACTATGGATCCTGGTTGAACTAGACGGACTTGTGTCCTTTTTCAACCTGCCCCAACATGCACTATGATCCTGATGAGAAGCTTAGAGATCAGGAGTCTTGTGGCTATACAGGTTAACCTGCTGACCCAGCTGGAGGTTAGTAGATCCAATGCTTCCACTTCTGGGAAGCTCTTCTTGCAGGAATGACTTCCATTCCTGACCATTGAGTTTACTGCCAGGTTGAGATTCATTGAACTGCTTGTTGGTATCCGGCAGTCAGTCATTCTCAACCAGTGTTCCGTGGACCCCCGGGGTTCCTTGAGCTGTGGCTGATAAATTACCTTTCTGATGGTGCCTACAGAGTTCAAGGTTCAGCATTACTTTGCAAAGCCAGCAGCATGACACAAAATATATTTATAACTGTCTAAGGGTGGCATTCTGAGCACCCCTTTAAGGGGAACATTCTTCCTATTGACCACCCCTGACATTCAAGGCTTTGTATTTTACCTTATCTGACAGGAAGTTCTGAGACACTAGAACACAGAGCGATGAGATGAGACAGGTTTTACGGTTGGCAAACCTGAATAGGAGATGCCTCTTGCCATTACAATAGAAGATTACCTATAACGGTCTGTTTGGAGCATACCTGAGGCCTCCTAGGCTGTGTTGCCCAAACTACTTCCCCACTTGGGAATCACTGTACCCTGCTGTTAGACACTTCGTCCTCCACTGGCCTATGTCATTGACTTGAGCTAGGAAGTCACCCAGGTGAATAGACTTTAATGATTGTAACGTCTGGAAGTTTATGAAAGTTGATAAGATTAACTATCCATAGCCACCATCAACGGGACTAGTCTCATATGTGGGGTAATCTTCCCTGGAATAGGAAGCAACATCTTTCATTACCTTAGAAGGCCAGTTTATGAGGTTCTTAATCTTCTTGACCATTTGAGACCATGGGATACAAACAGATGGGATAGAGCTAGGACTTGCCCACACGAAGGGTGGCAGTATTAAGACTTATGTGGAGGCACCTCTGCAGTATTCTCCTGAACGTCTATAACATCATTATTATAATGAGATTAATTGGCCTTCCCTCTGAATCAGGGTTTGCCAGGACCTGGAGGATGTTGAGCCACCCGCCTCTGTTGTTCACATAAGGAACCTGAAGCCCTTGCTTCTGCAAGATGGCCACTACTGGAAGCAATGTCCTGTAAAAATGTGGAAAAGTCAATGTTTGCTGAACGAGCCCGCACTCCGCAGTGAAATTCTCAGAAGCCTGGGTGTAGCAAAGTGCGCATGTACACATCAGCTAGAGAACTGTAGTGGTTTTATCCAATCATTTTGATTGATTGTTCTCAATGACTCCATCTGACGTTTTGGATCTTGATCCTTTGTTACACATCCTGCCTGAATCTGCTTTCCGACTGACAAGGGACTGATTGTTTCCATTGGACAAGATTTGGTAACATTTGCTTAAAGCCTTGATTGCTTTAAGGAACCATAGTGGGTATTAGAGGAGTTGAAAAAGAGTGGGAAGAAATTCTATTGACTTCCTTACTGCACAAAGTGCAACTCCTCAGCACACCTGGAATCTTCCATTGTTGTCCCAAGGTTTTGTTGTAGGACAGTTCACAACACAAATACAAGTGCTGCACAGGCTCCACTGATCCTGAGTCTCCTGCCCAAATTTGCATAAAATGTCTGCAATATAACACCTACTGGGCACATTTGAGTGAAAAGGAACTTTGCTGCTCCTCGAGAGGAGCAGACTTGAGCTTAGGCGATTAAAGACGATCATGGATCTTCCATTCTTTTCTCTAGCTCTTCTCAGGCCCTGTCACCAACTCTTTGTTCTGGGCCTAGGTGACTAGCCTAAGGGATTAGTCCCTGATCTGGACATCACTGATTCCATCTTAAATCATATTCCAATCAACTTAGAAGAGGTATTCAACATCAGTGGGTTAAGCCATAGGGCTTTACTAACCCCACAGAATAGTAGGAGGAACAGTCTGCTGCATTTATAGTGGTTGCACTGCCTCACTGGACCAAACACCACAGAGGTGTATTACAGGCCAAGTTTGCCCTCAACTTGTCTGCTGAGAACCAATAGCCTTGGCTACTGAAGTGAACTACAACACAGGCCATACCATACTCCTTAATGGTAGTATAAGTCTTCATCTCCAAATCTATATTGTTGTTTTCATGTCTCTGCGAAGGCTATCACGTCATCCACTGGCAGACTGGCACTTCTGGCTGGTCTGTAGATTACTTGGCTTGGCCACTGCCTCTGCAGTAAGAGTTGGGCTTTACAGATGGGATCCTCTGCTAGCATGAAGACACAGCTGGCAAATCTGTTGAACGCTCTTTGGCCTGCTTTTTTTTTTTTTTTGCAGGGGGTACCCTTTAACGGACTCAGCTGTTTGATTAGCTTAGTACCCGAGCCTTAGCGACTAGAGGTCCACCCAGTCAGTTTTCACTTGAGTGAACACATCTGCCGTTGTGTTTCACTGCCGGCTGATATGCAACTTGGCATAGCATCTTGGCGGGCATGTCAACTAACAACACTCCCCATTCTGCCCAGTATGGGTTAGCCTGCCCCTTCTGGCAGCACTTTGCATGTATAGCAGTTTTAGAGCCAAACAGGGCCTGTCACTGTTGAAAGAACTGCCACTTTTCCTTTGGGGAGTGGTGCTGGTATTTAAGGGCTGGAGAGTTTTACTATCCAGGATGTCCATGCACTCTTTTTGTATATGAAAGCATATCTACCTGACCCTCACCTTATTGATCGTGGCTGGTCTCTGGGTAAGCTTATGGCTCAAGATATGAGCTGCATGTTTGTGGTCGCACTAAAATACCTGGAATTACTGGCTAGTATATCAGTGGCCACCCACACACCCATTTGCAGACAAATGGATCTATATGCTGTGAGCAAGGGTTAAACCCTTTGACAGAAGCAATTACAGATAGTAGTGTACTAAACCAACAATTTAAAGCACTGTAACCTAAGCAGAACACTCATTTTTTTTTTTTTTTTTATTTCTTCTTTTTTTTTTTTACGCTTGCATTTAGACATAACAAATAGGTTAATGCATAGCAATCACTAAACACATTGCACCTAAACGCAGACCTTACAACGCATGGCAGCAACACAATGCATAGCAGTGGCATCCATACTGAAGCATTATTTTTTCATCATAAGCAGCGCAATGAAGGTTAATATACCTGGCAGGATCACCTACACTAGGCAACTGCCCTGTAAAGGTTAAAAACAGCAAATCCAATCATTAGAGCATTGATAAAGTGATCAAAACCTACAAAGCCAGGCATTGCTGACTCCTCTGAGGCAACTGAAACAGACAGAACTATACACAGCAGTTTAACTTACTTTGGCAGCTTGTATATTATTAATTATTCAGACACACCATGACTGCCCATGGAAAGATTACCTGTTCTGTGCAACACCCTTCCCAGACTGGCTCTAAGGGGGATGGGAGAGGCTCCATACTGACAGGTGGACACCAATCCATTCCCAGGCAGCCGTCTGAATCTCCCAGCCACTGCTACAGTGGGCCAGAAGTTACCCCAAATATCATCTCGCTGCTCCCTGCTGACTGAAAGCCACATCCAGCCACAGGGAACAGACAAGGAGCCATCTTGGAAGGGGCAGCCCTGACCACGAAAGAAAAACTTCCAGCATTTTTGCAAGAGAAACCAACATATCCAAAGCCAAACTACCAAAATGTGTGTGTGGCCACAACTCACCAGGGAGGAGAGACTGGATCAGTCCCAACTAACAACAAGACAGAACTGTTTTACCTGCATCCAGAGACCAGTATCCCAGCCCCCGAGTATCTGCACCTGGGGTGGGTCTCCCTCGTATGGAAGCTTTACAACCAAACAGAGGGGCTTCGTAACAGGAAAGAGGCTTAACCTGTACGGCTGGCCAGATGAATCCGGCAGGTGAGAGCAAAAAAAAAAAAATCTTCATTAATTCACAGTTATAACCAGTTGAGCGTTTGAGGAAAAAAAAGAGCATATCGCCTAGGGGGAGGTGACTTATTTAAATATAGTATAACCAGTCCTGATTGGGCGGGAGGCGGAGGCTATCCATTCGTGTATGCTGTCATGCTTTGTGTCAGGAAATCAGAGTTCATTCTGGTATTTACTATAGCGCCGGGAAAAAAAGACACTGGAGCTAAAATGAGAGCTATTTGCAGGTCTGAGCATGCTCAGTTGTGTTGGCACCTAGTTGTCCAAAACGGGGAGTTTTTCACTTCTCAGAGTTTTAAAGATATTTCAGTGTAGAAATCACTTTTTCAGAGTAAGGGTTTGGGCACTATTTTGTTTTAGGGAACTATAGTAAATTCGATTTTGGAAGTATTTTCTCACCAGCGCTATAGTGAATACCGTTTTAGCGGTAATTAGTGCGATTAGCAAATTCATGCTAATTAGCTCTATTCACACTGCATCGCTATAGTAAATGACCCCCTTTGTGTTATAGTATTACTTTATATATCTTTTTCATAGTCTACGTTTTTTGTTATATTATTACTTTGTATCTCTTTTCCATATTGTGATCAGTCATTGGTGCCTTTCTGGCCCCATCCACTTGTTCAAGCCAATACAGGGTCTTGTCTTTTCTGTGAGGTTATTGTATTTGATATTCTATGTATTTTCATTGAGGTCATCTGTTGGGATCATTTGAGGTTTTGTTTATTATTTTCTACTTTACTCACGATCATCCAAACATAACGCTTCACTTTCAGAATTGCCTTCGGGGAAGGAAGTACCGTATATACTTGAGTATAAGCCGACCCGAATATAAGTCGAGGCACCTAATTTTACCACAAAAAACTGGGAAAACTTATTGACTCGAGTATTAGCCTAGGGTGAGAAATGCGCAGCTACTGTAAGTGGAAAAGAGGGTCAACAATGCTCATTTGCATGCCTCACTGTGCCCATTTGCAGTCATAGGTCCCCCGAACTTCAAACTTGGTAGTTAAGGGTTCCTAGATTCCCCCTAGCTAGGGTCCCGAAATGACATTGCTGCAGATGGACAAAGTTGACTGACTTTTGGGCCCCGTATCTCAGAGGCGCTTGGTGCTAGGAACCACATCACTACAATATATCCAAAGATGGGGTGTTATAGTGATGGTTCCACTGGGTTTGCACACCAAATTTGGGGTTCCTAGCACCAAGTGGCCAAGAGATACGTGGCCCCAAAGTCGGTTTCGGAAAATGTCAAGCACTTTTCTGCAGCAGAGAATGACATTTTCCGAACTGACTTTGGGGCCCCATATTTCGGGCCACTTGGTGCTAGGAACCCCATCTTTGGATATGGTGGGTTTGCACACCAAATTTGGGGTTCCTAGCACCAAGTGGCCAGAGATATGGGGCCCCAAAGTTGGGTCGGAAAATGTCATTATGCTGCAGAAAAGTGCTTGATTCCAGTATAAGCCGAGGGGGACATTTTCAGCACAAAAAAATGTGCTGAAAAACTCGGCTTATACTCGAGTATATACGGTAATCAAACTCTGAAATAATTACTATGTGGACATCCTTGGATAAACATTATGAGTTCTCTGATGCTTATTACAGTAAGGAAAGTACTGGCAGTACTCCCAGGTACCTTGTTAATTTTTTTCACCTTCTTCTAATTAACCCTTTACCAACTGGTCTGGTTCAGTTATTCCATTTATATCACCCACAGCCCAGATGTCATATAGTTTAAGTAATGCATTTTCCTAGTTATTATTTCTTGATATTATTATTATAATTCTGATTCCTACATCATATTTTAGGCTCATGTGCCCACTTTAGGGTGTTTTATATACGCTATATTGTTAAAAGTATTGGGACGCCTTCCTTTACACGCACATGAACTTATGGCTATTTTCACACCGAGGCATTGGGTGCGCTGGCGGTAAAGCGGTGCTATATTTAGCGCCGCTTTACCGTCATTGTAGCGCCACATTTCGGCCGCTAGCGGGGCGGCCGAAAAAGGGTTAAAACCACCCTCAAAGCACCGTTCCAGCGGCGATTTGCGGGCGGGTTCGGAGCGCTGCCCCATTGTTTTCAATGGGAGGGGGCGCTTTAGGAGCGGTATATACACGGCTCCTACAGCACACCAAAGATGCGGCTAGCAGGACATTTTTAAGCGTCCTGCAAGCGCACCGCTTCAGTGTGAAAGCCCTCGGGCTTTCACACTAGAGACACAGCAACGGCTGTTTGAAGGCGTTTTGCAGGCGCTATTTTTAGAACTTTAGCGCCTGCAAAGCGCCTCAGTATGAAATGTCCTCCCAGTCTTAGTCCGTAGGGTTCAATATTGAGTTGGCCCACCCTTTGCAGCTATAACAGGTTCAACGCTTCTAGGAAGGCTGTCCACAAGTTTTAGGAATGTGTCTATGGGTATGTTTGACCATTCTTCCAAAAGTACATTTGTGAGGTCAGGCACTGATGTTGGACAAGAAGGCCTGGATTACAGTCTCCGCTCTAATTCATCTCAAAGGTGTTCTATCAGGTTAAGGTCAGGACCCTGCAGGCCAGTCAAGTTCCTCCACCCCAAACTTGCTCATCCATGTCTTTATGGACCTTGCTTTGGACCTAGTCACAATCTGCTTTTTCTTGCTCTATATAGGCACATATAGGCAAATATGACAATGTCATGCTGTTCCAAAAATTGTTGGAAACCATTGCACAATGCAGATAGCACACACAAGGACAAGGACAAAGGAAGGACACAGCAAGGACAATTCACTTACTGAAAACTGCAATGCAGCATGGGAGGAGCAATGCTTTCTGGGTAATGTCATCAAAGCCACAGAAACTGTGGTAAACAGATCGAAACGGATGCAAAAAACGATTTAAATGGGTAGATTAACGGATGTAAACGGATGTAAATAAAACGGAAGACGGATGAAGACGAATGAAGCAAGGGATAAGAACTGATAAGTTTTTAATATAGAATAATTTTATCAGTAGGCCATGATGTGCATAAAACAAAGGCCAGTACCCCTTGGGGATGCTTGGAGTGAAGATAGACACTTATGAAAAATGTATGCATGTGATAAAGTAAATATTTATTCAAAATATACAAAGTGAACAAGGGAATGCTCAGTAAGGCATGGTATGTTTAACACAGAATAGAATCAATTGATACAGTTTATAGCATGTCAAAGGAGCAAAACATACAAAGCATTATGACAAAGATATAAACTTGCTTGGTACATATGGTAAGGAAGATGCCAACATGTTTCGGACTTTGGTCCTTTATCAAGGCAACTGGGTATCCTTTAAATTCTCATCTAAATATATGAGGGATCATAAGGTTAATCTCAGTATAGTATAACATATTTGCACTGTCAACATATATATTGCTAGGTGTAATTAATATCATAGGTAGATAATCAGTGGGGTACTTACATGTCCTGCCAATGCTCAATTGTATGCCGTATGGGGGAGCCACTGAGCGTGGTATCCAGGGTATCAAGGTATGTGAGGTAAAAACAAAGTGTGCTTAGCCACTTAGATATAAAGAGCCTGCTGAAAGCCCCCTCAGAATACAAGGTCCAAGATACAGGGTTGGGGCGGGGAGCCCGAGTTCTGTATTAGGCACAGTGGGCCAACCAGTGTATCACTGTAGGGCAAAGTAAAAAAGAGAGTGATGAGGGAAGGATATCTAGAATAACAATGAATGGCTGAATAGGATAAGCCATGTATTTACCTGAGTATAAAGCATAGACAGCAAATAAGAGGTCATCTCTGGTCAGTCAGCAGCATGTACTGAGGCCAGAGTGTGAGGAGTTTATAAAGGGTCAGGTAATGAGCTACAGCTGAAGAGAGGTGTGTATCATCAGCTGGAGACATTACGCTGGCTGGCTTGTGTGTCTAAAATATCGTTCAAAACAAACATTTACTTCTTTTCTGTATATCATATATCTGTGCAGTCATCTATTATTGCTAATTTCATTTTACATCCTATACTCCGCTCTAATTATGGCTTTATATCTTGGAGTTGAATGGGACACACGCATGTCCAAAACCATGCATCACTTTGAGTCCAATGAGTATGTTCAGTCACAACTCAAGTATACTTTTCTAAACCTCACACACACCGTTCAAAAGAAAGCCTCTCTTTTCTGGCACATAAAATCCTTTAAAGAATATATTGCCCATGGTATTAACCCCTTTGGCCTCCGGGTACAAATATTTCCTACTTTCCAGGACATTCGCCCAGATTTTAAAGCCTCTTGGGAAAATGTCCTAAAAAACTGTTCTAATGAACTTATGAAACTATTAATCACTGAATATGAGTCCCAAATGACTGTTTTAGATACTAAACTCGAACTGATTAATACACAGCTTGAGCAATTTCAGACACACCCTTTATATATTTCACTTGATGAACAGCTAAAAGCTCGTTTTGACAAATTCAATCATGAGATTCTTGCGCAAAAGGATAAAAAATTCTTTCGCGACAAGAAAGCTTTCCATGAGGAACGTGCATACAAATGGAGCGACACTAATCGTACAAATCGCTCCGATACTTCTACACGCCCTGGCCTTAGGGCATCCATCTCTCGTTCTACCACTGACAAGACCCACACTTCTACCCACTTACCTCACAAACCCAATCTCCCCTTGGGCTTACGCAAGCCCAAACGCGGACGCACACCAAATTTTTCGAGTGACGATGTGTCTGACGTGGAGGGGACCCCCGGCGCCTCCCCCCTTGGGGACTCGCCGGTAGCCCCCTCCAATGTCAAGACGCATAGATCGCACTCACTCCCATCTGCATCTCAGCATGCAGATTTTTTAGACAAGATGCGAACCTCACTGCACACACATCAACAACAAACTTCTCTAAATCCAAAATCCAAACGACCAACACGCTAGAAATTTCTTCCAACAACATCATTAACCTTTCTTCTCACACACTCACTTGCCACGAAATTTCAGTTCTTGAAAAAGGACTTACCTTCTGTCCAATTTCACAGCTTGATAAATTTACAGCTATAAAAGATATACATCTCTTTATCCGTAAGCTACTCTTGCACAGTATGTACACTCCCAATCCCTTTTCTGATAATGCTTTGCACACTGCCACTGAAACCACTGCTCTCCAGCAGCTCATTGAACTTCTGGAGGAGAACAACCCACCAGATTTGATTGACACCATTGATCTTGAAAATTTGCTTAACAATTTTGAGGATGACATTCCTCCTCACAACTCACATCCTCTACACCATATCTCGCTCAAGAAAAAATCAAGTTTTTTTCCTTCACCCAGTACTAATCCACGTGCTGCACTATTTCTACAGTCAGTGACCAACGAAATTCGACATTTGAAAACTACCTCTACCCATCCCAAACAAAAAAACTTTACATACAATCAACATCTAGCTCTACAAAACTTAAAAACTAACCCCTCGATAGTGATCAAACCGGCGGACAAGGGTGGAAACATTGTTGTCCTGAACAAATTAGACTACCTTGAAATGTGTCTCAACATATTACGTAACCGTGAATGGTATGCCATAATTCCCAGTACATCAATCAGGTCGTTCCAACAGGAGCTTTACACTCTTGTTGATGATGCTTTTAGACAACACATCATTGACAAACCTACTGCAGACTATGTCAGGACCAAATTTCCGAGAGAAGCAACCTTTTATGCCTTACCCAAGGTACATAAAAACCTTCCCAGACCACCAGGCAGACCCATCGTCTCAGGACGGGGATGTCTCACTGACAACCTAAGTCGTTATATAGATAAACTACTCCAGCCTCTAGTACAGGCATTACCTTCATACATACGTGACACCACACACTTACTTCAGGACCTCTCGGACCTCCACGTCGATGCCGACACTGTTCTGGTCGCCATCGACGTTGAGGCCCTTTACAGTTCCATTCCCCACTCTTTAGGGCTCATAGCCATCCAACATACTTTGTCCAATGCCAATCTTTACTCTCAAGAGCTATCTCTATTCATCATTAGAGCACTCAAATTTATTTTAACTCACAATTTTTTCTCTTTCAATGGTTCCCACTACCTCCAGGTACAGGGCGTCGCCATGGGCACTTGTTGCGCACCGGCGTACGCCAATCTGTACCTGGGGGAGTGGGAACGAGACCTATTCAGTACTGATGCTGCCAGCACCTTTACCAAACATATAGCGTCCTTTCGTCGCTACATAGATGACATTTTGATTCTATGGCAAGGCCCCATTGACATTTTACAACATTTTCTTGTATACCTCAACACTTCGAATTCTCTCAATCTCAAATTCACAATGACATACAGCTATAGTTCCATCTCTTTTCTTGACCTTACCCTTAGCAAGGACCAACATGGCCAACTACAAAGCCAACTCTTCCGAAAACCGACTGCAGGCAACACCATTCTTGCGGCCTCCAGCTTTCACCCCCAACCTCTACTCAAATCCATTCCTTTTGCCCAATATCTACGCGCCCGACGCAACTGCTCCACGGATACCTCCTTCGAACACGAGGCCTCCGTATTGAGGGACAGACTTCGCGCACGCGGATACAAAAACAGCGTCTTAAAAAACGCATACAAAAAAGCGAAATCCAAACAACGCTCTGCCTTACTTATCCCGAAACCTAGTGGGCCCTCCACACAACCACCCCTAAGAATCATAACAAATTATTGCCAACAACACATTGAAATTACTCAAATACTCTCCAAACATTGGCACATCATCTCTACAGATAGGGCACTTTCCCCCTTTGTTCCGCCCAAACCTTTGATCACTTATCGACGCGCTCCGTCCCTCCGTGACAAACTTATCACTAGTGAATACAAAAGTAGTAACAAATCCCAGAGACAGCTCAAGGGTACCTTCCCATGTGGCAATTGCAATTATTGCAAGTATTTACCAAAATCCAACTTACACAATGTCTTACCCAATGGTCAACGCCTTTTCCCTAAACATTATGTGAATTGTCGTTCTATTGGTATTGTTTACCTTTTGGAGTGTGAATGTGGGTGCTTTTACGTGGGCAAGACCAAACTACCATTCTGGAAACGAATTTATGGCCATGTCACCAGTATAAACCAGAGAGATCTCGATTTACCATTGGGACGACACACCTCTATAGTTCACCCTGACATTATCCCCAAAATCTCATTTAGAGCTTTGGACCATATCCCACCTCCCAATCGAGGGGGTGACTATAACAAAGCGCTCCTCCAGAGCGAACTTCGATGGATTTTCCATCTCAATGCCACTTTACCCCCCGGCCTCAATGAAGCCTTCAATTTTAAACCTTATCTTGAGGGCTTCGAGACCGGAGTGTGTGAATTAGACCTTTAACCTGGTCCCCCGCGTCTAAGCACCCACACCTAATTCTTCGATCTGTATTACCTATATCATATGCACTATACAGTTTGTAAAATCATATGCCTATGTACTATATACTATGTATGCAATACCACATGCCTTTCCCTTCAATCCAATATCTTTAAGCCATACATATTTTAATGTTGTTATATGCAATATTTTCTCTGTGCTGTATTGACCACTCGCATGTCTCCCGCTGCTCATTTGTTCCATATGGACTGACATCTTTATACACAGCCTGCCTCTTCCCCCCTCTACGTAATACCCGGCGCGGGTAAGACCTGGTTGGCATGCGCGTCTGCTCTACTGCGCATGCGTCACCTTACCGCCTTCCACCTTGACCAGATTCCTGGTCCGCTTCCTGTTTGCGCTCCATCATGGAGCGCATCGAGAGGCCGGCGTCTGTCTTTCCCGCGTCGGTGACGTCACGACGCCGGACGTGACCGCGTCGTGATGACGC
>CM053030.1:401257722-401279573 GCA_028564925.1 Lithobates sylvaticus
GTTTTCGTTCTTACCTCCCTTCATGCAGACACGACGGTCCAAATTACTACGGCGGCTGGTGTTGTGACGAAACCCCTCTGTGTCCATGAGTACAACCAAAACATGGGAGGGGTGGACCTCAACGACCAGTTGTTGGCGCCATACCTAGTTGCCCGTAAGGCTAGACGCTGGTACAAAAAAGTGTCTATTTACTTATTCCAATTAGCTTTGCTGAACGCTCATGTGCTATACGGAGCTTCAGGACGTACTGGATCCTTCCTTAAATTCCAGGAAGAGATCATCGGAGCCCTTCTGTTTCCAGACGGTGCTCAACCTCACCTTCCTAATCCAAATGCAGTTAGCCGGCTGCATGAGCGGCATTTTATTTATGTCCTCCCGAGTACCCCTACCCAACGAGCCCCCTAAAGAAAATGTCGTGTCTGCAGAAAGCGCGGATTTAGGCGTGACACCCGCTATTATTGTCCCCGCTGTCCTGACAATCCTGGTCTTTGCATCGGTGAATGTTTTGAACGCTACCATACACTAGTAGAGTATTAGCGTAGGGTACAGCATTGCACAGACTAGGCACACGTTCTCAAGAATGCCATCGCATTTTGAGACCAAAACCGCTGAAACCGTTACAACAGTTCCGTTAGAACTGTTACAGTTACAAACAAAAGTTAAAAAAAAAAAGTAAAATAAAAAATAAAATAGTTGTTGTTTTTATTGTTCTCTTCCTCTCTATTCTCTGTCTATTGTTCTGCTCTTTTTTTACTGTATTCTATTCTGCAATGTTTTATTGTTAACCATTTTTTTGTTTTCAGGTACGCCATTCAGTTGCAGTGCGGATTTATCTATCTTGACAGCAACAGCGTTTGCTCCCACGATACATAAATCCGTGACTCCAGCGCTGTTGGAGGTGATTTCACCACCACAGTTAAAAACAAAATTGTGCATGTTTGCCCATCATTAGAAGTGGGTGGATGAAGGGAGGTATTCTAATGGTGGGCATACCCACCAATCAATCTTTTTATTTCATTCAGCCCACAGGCTGCATGAAAAAAAAGATTACAATATATGCCAAACAAGGGCCAGCAACGTACTGGTATGTTGCTGGACTTTGAGTGGTTATACCAGAATGATGCCAGCGGGTTTAGGTATTATCTTGGTATCATTCTTTTCATGTAAAAGCAATCCTAGTGGCTAATTAGTCTCTAGACTGCTTTTACAAGCAGTGGGAGGGAATGCCCCCCCTCCCACCATTTTAAATGGTTTTCTCTGGCTCTCCTGTCCCAACAGGGAACCTGAGAATGCAGCCGGTGGTTCCGCCAGCTGACCATAGAGCTGATCAGAGACCAGAATGGCTCCAATCATCTCTATGGCCTAAGAAACCGGAAGCTACGAGCATTTCATGACTTATATTTCGCCGGATATAAACAGCTCCATTGGGAAATAGGGAAAGTATTTTATCACCCCGATCTTGGTGTGATCAGATGCTTTGAGGGCAGAGGACAGATCTAGGATCTAATGGACCCCAATTTTTTCAAAAAAGAGTACCCGTCACTACCTATTGCTATCATAGGGGATATTTACATTCCCTGAGATAACAATAAAAATGATAAAAAAATTATATATAAATGAAAGGAACAGTTGAAAAATAAAATAAAAAAGCAAAATTAATAATAATAATAAAAAAAAAAAGCACCCCTGTCCCCCCCTGCTCTCGCGCAAAGGCGAACGCAAGCGTCGGTCTGGCGTCATATGTAAACAGCAATTGCACCATGCATGTGAGGTATCACTACGAAGGTCAGATCGAGGGCAGTAATTTTAGCAGTAGACCTCCTCCGTAAATCTAAAGTGGTAACCTGTAAAGGCGTTTAAATGCTTTTAAAAATGTATGTAGTTTGTCACCGCTGCATGTTTCTGCGCAATTTTAAAGCATGTCGTGTTTGGTATCCATGTACTCGGCCTAAGATCTTCTTTTTTATTTCATCAAATATTTGGGCAAGATAGTGTGTTTTAGTGCATTAAAATTTAAAAAAGTGTGTTTTTTTCCAAAAAAAATGCGTTTGAAAAATCGCTGCGCAAATACTGAGTGGAAAAAAAAAATGAAACAACCACCATTTTAATCTGTAGGGCCTTTGCTTTAACAATATATATATTGTTTGGGGGTTCAACGTAATTTTCTTGCAAACATTTTTTATTTATTTTTTTTCTCATGTAAACAAAAAGTGTCAGAAAGGGCTTTGTCTTCAAGTGGTTAGAAGAGTGGGTAATGTGTGACAAAAGTGTCTAAATGTTGTGCATAAAATGCCAGGACAGTTCAAACCCCCCCCCCCCAAATGACCCCATTTTGGAAAGTAGACACCCCAAGCTTTTTGCTGAGAGGCATGTCGAGTCAATGGAATATTTTATATTTTGACACAAGTTGCGGGAAAAATAATTATTATTTTTTTTTGCACAAAGTTGTCACTAAATGATATATTGCTCAAACATGCCATGGGCATATGTGGAATTACACCCCAAAATACATTCTGCTACTTCTCCTGAGTACAGGGATACCACATGCGTGAGACATTTTGGGAGCCTAGCCACGTACGGGACCCCAAAAACCAAGCACCACCTTCAGGATTTCGAAGGGTGTGAATTTTTGAATTCACTCCTCACTGCCTATTAGTTTCAGAGGCCATGGAATGCCCAGATGGCACAAAATACCCCCAAATGACCCCATTTTGGAAAGTAGACACCCCAAGCTATTTGCTGAGAGGTATGGTGAGTATTTTGCAGATCTCGCTTTTTGTCACAAAGTTTTGGAAATTGAAAAAAAAAAAAAAAAAAAATTTTCTTTAATTTCTTCATTTTCAAAAAAAAATGAGAGCTGCAAAATACTCACCATGCCTCTCAGAAAATAGCTTGGGGTGTCTACTTTCCAAAATGGGGTCATTTGGGGGGGGGGGGGGTTGTGCCATCTGGGCATTTTATGGCCTTCAAAACTGTGATAGGTAGTGAGGAGTGAAATCAAAAATTTACGCCCTTAGAAATCCTGAAGGCGGTGCTTGGTTTTCGGGGTCCCGTACACAGATAGGCTCCCAAAAAGTCCCACACATGTGGTATCCCCCTACTCAGAAGAAGCAGCAGAATTTATTTTGGGGGGTAATTCCACATATGCCCATGGCATGTGTGAGAAATATATCATTTAGTGACAACTTTTTGTAAACATTTTTATTTTATTTTTTGTGAGAAATATATCATTAGTGACAACTTTTTGTAAACATTTTTAATTTATTTTTTGTCATTATTCAATCACTTGAGACAAAAAAATAAAATATTCAATGGGCTCAACATGCCTCTTAGCAATTTCCTTAGGGTGTCTACTTTCCAAAATGGGGTCATTTGGGGGGGTTTTGTACTTCCCTGCCATTTTAGCACCTCAGGAAATGAGATAGGCAGTCATAAACTAAAAGCTGCGTAAATTCCAGAAAATGTACCCTAGTTTGTAGACGCTATAACTTTTGCGCAAACCAATAAATATACGCTTATTGACATTTTTTTTACCAAAGACATGTGGCTGAATACATTTTGGCTTAAAAGTATGACTAAAATTGAGTTTATTGGATTTTTCTTATAACAAAAATTAGAAAATATCATTTTTTTTTTCAAAATTTTCGGTATTTTTCCGTTTATAGTGCAAAAAATAAAAATCGCAGAGGCAATCAAATACCATCAAAAGAAAGCTCTATTTGTGGGAAGAAAAGGACGCAAATTTAGTTTGGGTACAACATTGCATGACCGCGCAATTACCAGTTAAACCAGTGCAGTGCGAAATTGTAAAAAGTCCTCTGGTCTTTAGGCTGCATATTCCTGACGCCTTCATGGCAGCACACACTGGGTTGTGGCTCCGCCCCCACAACCTGACAGGATTGGATTAACTATAAATTTGAAGGGGAGACCCCCCACTGCATTCTCTTTTTTATCCTCACCTGACAGGTTGGACGGACAGGATTCTCCTATTTCCGATGAATCAGCCTCTACCGCATTCGCCCCAGCAGGTTCAAGCCTCTCCTGTTTGGAAGTCCCTGCCTGTACAGTCTCTAAAGGAGCTTCTATGGAGGGAACCCCCATTCTGGTGGTCTCAGGGGGCAACGGAAGTCTGGCAAGTAATAAAGCTTTAAAGAAGCTTTTCTAATTTTGCAGTGGGCTCCATCCATGTATTCCCTCTGTCTTTTTCCATACTCTTTACTCAAAAAAAATGGTGGAAGTACCTGAAACTGCACCGTTTCGTACAGTGGGCTTGCTGGCCCTTGCTGTCCTCCGGACATGGCCGCCGCTCCTCCCGCATTGCGCCTGCGTGTGTGTGGGGAAGGGTAACGCTGCTGTATTGTCTAGGGCGCTGTGCCCTCATCCAAGATGGCGCCCGGGTTCTCGGGACGCTTCTGCGCATGCGCGAGCGTCATTCGGGCGCCGCTATGGCGCCAGTTTTAAATAGTAGAGTTCCCCCCTTCACAGTGCCTGTGTATGTGTTCCAGAGGAGAAACGCAGCTGCCGCTCTGCATACATTTCCATTAGTGAAAAAGACTCAGGTAAGTCCCCTGTGGGGAACTTTGGTAATGATTATAATGAAATAAATAATTAAAATGAATTGAAATAAACTAAATTTAAATATAATTATTTACAAATAAATTTAATAAATAAAAAAATAAATAAAAAAAAAAAAAAATATATATATATATATATATATATATATATATATATATATATATATATAAATAAATAAATAAATAAATAAATACACTAATTAATATACATATATACAAGGTCCATTATCTTTTTTTCCAGACTGCCCTGTCACTCCCTTTCTTTCCGATGGAGCCCACTGCCCGCGCAGACCACCATCAGCAGACGAGGTAAGAGGCTGCACCGAAAAGGGTAAGTATTGAAGGGGAGCAAAAAAGAGTGCCAGACCGTTAAAATGCTGCATTTTTCTTGGCAGCCCTACGGGATCAAGAGCCGCAAGCTCCAGGCACGGGAGAAGGTCTAGTGGCCGTACTTCTAGCAGGAGGTCCCGCAGGAGCCGCTCGAGGTCCCCCTCTCGCCACCGAAGGCATAGCCATTCACGCCACAGCCATTCACGCCACCACGGCTCCCGCCGTAGTCGATCATACCACAGGCGATCTCCTTCACCTCATCGACAGAGCCGCCATACCCAACCTGCAGCTAACGCTTGCTGGGTTTGCGGCGCACCAGCATTGCCAGATAAACTTGTATGGCAATCATGCTTCAATGAAGCAACAAAGGAAAAGGAGTCAGATGCTAGGATGGCTACAGACCTTATAAGAGAGTCTGTGCGCGAAACTATATTAGAATCGACTACACCAGCAGCGGACGGAGCAGCACCCAGTACATCATCGGGGGACCTCCATCGCACCCAAGCATCAGAGTCTTCCTCAGAAAATGAGGATCAAGAGATGTCTGCTGGGTTTGATTTCTCCCTGGTTGATCCTTTTGCTAAGTCAGTTAAGGAGGCAATCGGCTGGGAGGAGGATGCGGCAGAACCAGTACAGAAAGTGAGAAAGTACTTCCCAAATTTAAAAAGGGACCCTGAAACCTTCCCTTTCATAAGGGAACTTGAGGACCTAATTAAGGATGAATGGGAACGAGCAGATAAGAGGTCCAGCCTCACCAACAGACTGGCCAAGATGTATCCTTTAAAGGAGACAAAGGTGAAACCCCTTATTAATGCCCCCACAGTCGACTCCTCTCTGATGCCACTCGCTCGGCATGTTACCTTACCAATTGAGGACGCTGTCTCCTTCCGGGACGTCCTCGATAGAAAAATGGACTTAGAGCTAAAAAAAAGCCTATTCCACGGCTGGAGGCGCCTGTAGGCCAGCTATCACCACGGCAGCTGTAGCAAAAGCCATCTCGGGCTGGGCGTCCAGGATAGAGAAAGATCTTCAAGACGGCGTTGAAATAGAAAAAATAACTTCCTCCCTTCAGGAAATCAAGCTGGCTGGTGACTTTGTGGCGGAAGCTTCAGTTGACATAATAAGGTCATCATCAAGAGCTATGTTGGCCTCAGTCACAGCTAGAAGAGCTCTGTGGCTCAAACCTTGGATGGCTGATGCCGCATCCAAAACAAACTGGTGTAGAATCCCATACGATGGATCCAATCTATTCGGGGCTAAGTTAGATTCTGCCATCTCAAAGGTAACAGGAGGGAAGTCAGGATTGATTCCCTCCGACAGAAGACCCAAGGTCCAGAAGGGGCCATCTTACAGACGTAACCTGCCAGATAAATACCGGGAAGCTAAGTCCTATCGCCCGGGCAGGGAATTCAGAAGGGACTGGAAAAACACAAGGCCCTCCTTCCTGAGGATGCAGAAGTCCAAGACTAACCCGGCAGGGGACCAGCAGAATTCTTTTTGAAAATTCGCCCGTCCACCCGGCAGGCAAGCAGGTGGGCGCCAGGCTCAAGAACTTCACACAAATCTGGACAACTTACATAGAAGACCGATGGACACTGTCCACCATCAAGTTTGGACACAAATGGACATTCATGGACAGAGTACCAGGCAACCACTTCCAGCAAACGAGATTGCCTTATTCACTGTCCAGGAGGAAATTACTAGTAAAATACATAGGGGAACTGAGACAAAAGGGAGCAATCCTGGAAGTTCCTCCAGATCAAAAAGGGAGAGGATTCTACTCCCCCTTATTTCTAGTAAAAAAGAAACCAGGGGACTTGCGCCCCGTATTGGACTTGAAAAAACTCAACAGATACATCAAAATAGAAGCATTCAAGATGGAAAGCCTCCAATCCATACTATTAGCAATAAACCTGGGAGACTGGATGCTATCAGTAGATTTATCAGACGCCTATCTTCATATTCCCATTCACCCCGCCTTTCAAAAATTCCTCAGATTTGCCATCAACCAATGTCACTTCCAGTTCCGCTGCCTCCCATTCGGCATCTCGTCAGCCCCCAGGACATTCACCAAAGTCCTGTTACCGCTGGTCGCGCTCCTCAGGGAGAGGGGTCTACGAGTCCATCATTATCTGGACGATATTCTACTACTAGCCGAAAACCGGGAAATGCTGATTCATCATCGGAAGATTTTACTAACAACTCTCCAGAACTTCAGGTGGTTGATCAATTGGAAGAAGAGCAATTTACAACCCACCCAGAATATGGTATTTCTGGGGGCAGATCTGAATACCAAATTAAACAGGGTACAACTCCCCCAGGAAAAAATACTACCATTAATACAAAAAATGAGGAGACTATTGACAGCAGCGCATCTTCCAGCCAGAACCTGTTTGAGTGCCCTGGGGACCATGTCCGCGACCATTCCTATGATACAATGGTCCCAATGGCACATGAGACCCCTGCAGAACTCCTTTCTAAGGCAGTGGAATGGAGTATCAATGCGCCAGACCATTACCATCTCCAGGTCAGTGAAGCAATCAGTGTGGTGGTGGACACATCCACACAATCTCAGGAAATACAGACCAATAGTTCCTCCAGAGCCCGAAGTGGTCACTTCAGACGCCTGCCAGAGGGGCTGGGGAGCCCACTGTCAAGATCAAGGAGCGCAAGGTCAATGGCACTTCCAGGCTCAGGGCGTAGTGTCCAACACACTGGAGCTCAGGGCAGCATTTCAGGCTCTTATGGCCTTTTTTCCAATACTGAAAGGGAGGAATGTGCTTATCCGGATGGACAACAGGGCGGCAGTAGCCTATGTCCAGAAGCAGGGAGGCACCAGGAGTGTCACACTGATGGAGGAAGTTCACCCCATCCTGGAATGGGCACAGATACACCTGACAGACTTGAGGGCAGTATATGTTCCGGCAACTCAGAATATCTTAGCCGACTACCTGAGCCGAGAGACTCTGTCAAACAACGAATGGTCCCTGAGCTCAGAAGCCTTCCACCTTCTTACGGAGGCTTGGGGAATGCCAGAAATCGACCTAGCGGCAACACCTGCGAATGCCAAATGTCAGAGATTCCTCTCAAGAGCCCCATTTCCTTCAGCCGAGGGAGTGGACTGTCTAATACATCCATGGAGTTTCAGACTAGGGTACATATTCCCTCCGACTCCGCTAATCGCGAGATTCCTGTCCAGGCTTCGGAAGGTCCTCAGCTACGGTGATAGCAGTGATCCCACTCTAACCAAGGAGACCATGGTTCACGACTCTATTACAGCTCAGCCTTAAACCTCCAATCCCTCTTCCGATAACCCTGGACTTACTATCCCAAGGCCAGTTCTGGCATCCAGCCCCAGAGAGACTCCATTTGACAGCTTGGAAGTTGAAAGGGCTCGGCTAAGGGATCAAGGGTGCTCTCAGGAGGTAATATTCACCCTGATGCAGGCCAGGAAAACCTCTACTAACACCATCTACGCAAGAGTCTGGAACAAGTTCCTTGTCATGGCCCAGCAGAAGGGATGGAACCCAGCCTCTCCAGGCCCCCCTCCAAATCCTAGAGTTCCTCCAGTCAGGGTTAGACAAAGGACTGAGCTCAAACACCTTGAAGGTACAGGTGTCCGCCCTATCGGCCAAAACAGACATTAGATGGGCCTTTCACCCTCTGGTAATCCAGTTCCTGAAAGCCTGTCTCAAAATTAAGCCTCCTAGGAAACCAGTCTTCCCAGCTTGGGACCTCTCGGTAGTCCTCAATGCCTTATCCAACCCTCCTTTTACAGAACCTATCTCATTGTGGGACCTAACTCTAAAATTATCCTTCCTCATCGCAGTGACATCAGCAAGGAGAGTGTCTGAGATCCAGGCACTGATGTCATCAGAACCCTACCTGGTTATTTTTCCCGATAGAGTGGTTCTAAGGCCTTCAGACCACTTCATACCCAAGGTGGCTACCTCCTTCCACTACAATCAGGACATTGTCCTCCCGTCCTTCAACAATGATCAAGGCGATCCTCACCCTCTGGATGTTAAAACAACCATCATCAGTTACCTGACAGCCACAACATCCTTTAGGAAGTCAGACTCCCTCATGGTCATCCCACATGGAAGCAGACGAGGGCAAGCGGCTACCTCACGCACTATCGCTGCATGGTTAATAAAGTCCATTAAGAAAGCTTACTCCATCCAACATCTGGCGGTTCCTGAAAACATCAAGGCTCACTCCACAAGGGCAGTGGCTACATCCTGGGCAGCATATTGCAGAGTATCACCGGAGACGATTTGCAGGGCAGCAACATGGTCATCCAGACATACCTTCATTTCACACTATAAGGTGGACTCTGCTTACTTAGCTATGGCAGACTTCGGTAGATCCGTGGTTAGAGCCAATTCTTCCGCATTATAAGGAATAAAAATTATTTTTCTTGCACCCACCCGACTGGCGAGTTATTTCCCAGTGTGTGCTGCCATGAAGGCGTCAGGAAAATTGAAAATTGTATACTCACCTTTCCGTAATTTTCCTTTCCTGACGCATCTTCATGGCAGCACACAGATTCCCTCCCCGTGTTTTGTAATGATATACACAGAGAATGCAGCGGGGGGTCTCCCCTTCAAATTTATAGTTAATCCAATCCTGTCAGGTTGTGGGGGCGGAGCCACAACCCAGTGTGTGCTGCCATGAAGATGCGTCAGGAAAGGAAAATTACGGAAAGGTGAGTATACAATTTTCCATTTTTTTCATCCGTCTGCAAAGCGGATCGGATGACGACGGACTCTAAGGTCCGTCGTCACCCGATCTCCCATAGGGGAGAGCGGCATAAGGGCCAGTTCACACCATAGAAACGCAGTCCAAGTGCGCTCCAGGTGCTTTTTTGCATGCATGTTTTTGATGCGTTCCAGTGCATTTTTTATGCACTTTGGTGGGTTTTTGATGCAGTTCAGTGTATTTTTGATGTGTTTTTGGTGCGTTTTTGATGCAGTCCAGTGCATTCCCCCCCCCCCTTTTTTTTTCTTAACCTTAAATAAGTTCCAGTTTTTGGTGCGTTTAGGTTCCCATGAGTTTTTGATGCTTTTCCCAGCATTCCAGTACAGTCCAGCGCAGGAAAAATGTAGCATGTTCTACTTTTTTTTTCTGGAACTCGAACGCACTGGAACTGCAGGCACTGGTGTGAATTATGCCATTGAAAACCATATAACCTACTTTCTATGCGTTTTTGATGCTGAAAAAAAATGCTGCATGTGGTGGGAATTGGCCTTAAAGCGTCAGTGCAGAAACTAAAAACCTTTGAGCCCAGGTTCACACCGACAGCGGGAATAAAATCCTGTGATTTCAGCTGAACTCGCAGGATTTGATTCCCGCGTGTTAGTCAAGACTTGGGGGGAGATTTCAGAGACATCTGGGCAGGTTTCTGTACAGATGTCTGTTGAAATCGCACCCCGAAGTCGCCAAAAGTAGTACTTGCGGTGCCGCAAGTGTGGACGGTGCCAGTGCTGGCAATAGCCGCCGATTTGACATGTTAAACTGGATTTGCCAAATCGCTGCAATGTGAACCAGGGCTAAGTAAAAATAGCTCAATATATACTGTACATATACATACATACATACATACATACATACATACATACATATATACATATATATATATATATATATATATATATATATATATATTGCTTTGTGCACTTTTCCAAATTCATTTGGTGGAGGGGGATTATGGCGTGGGGGTTTGTTTTTCAGGGGTTGGACTTGGCCCCTTACTTCCAGTGAAGGGAAATCTTAAGGCGTCAGCATACCAAGACATTTTGTACAATTTGGGGATGGCCCCTTCCTGTTCCAACATGACTGCCCACAAGTGCACAAAGCAAGGTCCATAAAGGCATGGATGAGGGAGTTTGGGGTGGAGGAACTTGACTGGCCTGCCCAGAGTCCTGACCTCAACACCTTTGAGATGCATTATGCCGCGTACACACGAAGGGACAATCCCGCGGGATTATCCTCTGGACTGAAGTCCACCGGATAATCCCCTCGTGTGTGGGCGCCGGCGGACTTTTTGGCACCAAAGTACGGCGGACTAAAGTTTGAAGTTTTGTTTTCAAATTATCCGCTGGACTTGGCAGTCCAGCGGATAATCCCGCCGTCAGTGGGCAAGTCCGCGGGACTTTTGAAATGAAGGGACTTGCCGCTCATCGGCAAGTCCGTTCATTTAGCACGTGACTTCAGGTTACGTAGCTAGCGTAGGCAGTAAATGCCGCGCGCTAGCTCCGTGACCTGGCATGGATTTAAAGGGACTCCCCGCGCCGAAAAAACGGCGTGGGGGTTCCCCCCAAATCCATGTCAGACCCTCATCCGAGCACGCAGCCTGGCAGGCCAGGAAAGGGGTGGGGACGAACGAGCGCCCCCCCCCCTCCTGAGCCGTACCAGGCCGCGTGCCCTCAACATGGGGGGTGCCCTGGGGAAAGGGGGGCGTGCGGCCCCCCCCACCCCAAAGCACCTTGTCCCCATGTTGATGAGGACAAGGGCCTCTTCCGACAACCCTGGCCGTTGGTTGTCGGGGTCTGCGGGCGGGGGCTTATCGGAATCTGGGAGCCCCTTTAATAAGGGGCCCCCCAGATACCGGCCCCCCACCCTATGTGAATGAGTATGGGGTACGATGTACCCCTACCCATTCACCTAAGGTGTAAAATGTAAAGTAAAAAAAAACACCCACACTTTTGAAAAAATAGTTTATTGCACTGCTCCGGGGGTCTTCTTCCGTCTTGGGGGTCTTCTCGCCGGACTCCCCCGCCATTTACCAAGCTCTTTTACCGAGCGGGGGAAGTCCGGCTACCTTCTTCGTCGTCGCCGCCGTCTGGGGGTCTCGATCCGCCTTCGGGGGTCTTCTTCCGTCTTGGGGGTCTTCTCGCCGGACTCCCCCGCCATTTACCAAGCTCTTTTACCGAGCGAGGGGAGTCCGGCTACCTTCTTCGTCGTCGCCGCCGTCGTCTGGGGGTCTCGATCCGCCTTCGGGGTCTTCCGGGGGTCTCTTCTGTTCTTGCGGCGGTCGTCGTCTTCCGCGCCGCCGGCGCCTTCTCCTTCTTCTTGTCCTTCTTGTTCTTCTTCTTCTTCCGATGTTGACCCGTCGCTGTCTCTGCCCGGAATGCCTGTGCCGATCTGCGCTCGGACTTATATAGGGACATGGGGGGACAGGGTCACATGTTCATGTCACATGGTGACCCCGCCCCCTTGCGATGTCACAGTCCCAGCATCCTCCGGGACTGTGACAACACAAGGGGGCGGGGTCACCATGTGACATGTGCATGTGACCCTGTCCCCCATGTCCCTATATAAGTCCGAGCGCAGATCGGCACAGGCATTCCGGGCAGAGACAGCGACGGGTCAACATCGGAAGAAGAAGAAGGACAAGAAGAAGGAGAAGGCGCCGGCGGCGCGGAAGACGACGACCGCCGCAAGAACAGAAGAGACCCCCGGAAGACCCCCGAAGGCGGATCGAGACCCCCAGACGACGGCGCGACGACGAAGAAGGTAGCCGGACTCCCCTCGCTCGGTAAAAGAGCTTGGTAAATGGCGGGGGAGTCCGGCGAGAAGACCCCCCAAGACGGAAGAAGACCCCCGAAGGCGGATCGAGACCCCCAGACGGCGGCGACGACGAAGAAGGTAGCCGGACTTCCCCCGCTCGGTAAAAGAGCTTGGTAAATGGCGGGGAGTCCGGCGAGAAGACCCCCAAGACGGAAGAAGACCCCCGAAGGCGGATCGAGACCCCCAGACGGCGGCGACGACGAAGAAGGTAGCCGGACTTCCCCCGCTCGGTAAAAGAGCTTGGTAAATGGCGGGGGAGTCCGGCGAGAAGACCCCCAAGACGGAAGAAGACCCCCCGGAGCAGTGCAATAAACTATTTTTTCAAAAGTTGGGTGTTTTTTTTTACTTTACATTTTACACCTTAGGTGAATGGGTAGGGGTACATCGTACCCCATACTCATTCACATAGGGTGGGGGGCCGGTATCTGGGGGGCCCCTTATTAAAGGGGGCTCCCAGATTCCGATAAGCCCCCGCCCGCAGACCCCGACAACTAACGGCCAAGGTTGGCGGGAAGAGGCCCTTGTCCTCATCAACATGGGGACAAGGTGCTTTGGGGTGGGGGGGCCGCACGGCCCCCCTTTCCCCAGGGCACCCCCCATGTTGAGGGCACGCGGCCTGGTACGGCTCAGGAGGGGGGGCGCTGTTCGTCCCCACCCCTTTCCTGGCCTCCAGGCTGCGTGCTCGGATGAGGGTCTCACATGGATTTGGGGGGAACCCCACGCCGTTTTTTTCGGCGTGGGGATTCCCTTTAAATCCATGCCAGCTTGCGGATCTAGCGCGGCGGCATTTACTGCATACGCTAGCTACGTAACCTGAAGTTACGTTCGAAATGAACGGACTGCTCCGTGTGTGGGCAAGTCCGTTCATTTTCAAAAGTCCCGCGGACTTTTGGCCGGCGGATTATCCGCTGAGAAGTCCGTGCGTGTGTGGGCAAGTCCACACCCTCGGAAAGTCCAGCGGACCTAGCCGGAAAGTCCCGCGGGATTGTCCGCTGGACTAGGTCCGCCGGCAAAAGTCCCTACGTGTGTACGAGGCATTAGAGTGGAGACTGCAAGCCAGGCCTTCTTATCCAACATCAGTGCCTGACCTCACAAATGCTCTTCTGGAAGAATGGTCAAACATTCCCACTCCTAAACCTTTTGGACGGCCTTCCCAGAAGAGTTGAAGCTGTTATAGCTGCAAAGGGTAGGCCAACTCAATATTGAACCCTACAGACTAATGCCCTGTACACACGATCAGACATTCTGACAACAAAATCCATGTTTTTTTTTCTGATGGATGTTGGATCAAACTTGTCTTGCATACACACAGTCACACAAATCTTGTCAGAAATTCTGATCGCCGAGAACGCGGTGACGTACAACACGTACGACGAGCCGAGAAAAATTAAGTTCAATAGCCACTGCTTGATTCCGAGCATGCGTGAAATTTTGTGTCGGAAGTGTGTACGACGGATTTTGTTGTCGGAAAATTTGAGATCCAGATCTCAAATTTTGTGTGACGGAAATTCTGATGGAAAATGTCCGAGCATACACACGGTCGAAATTTCCGACAACAAGCTCCCATTGAACATATTTTCCGTCGGAAAATCTGACCGTATGTACAGGGTATAAGACTGATATGCTATTAAAGGTGCTTTAAAAAAAATTATTATTATTTTATTTTTTTATTTTTTTTTTACACTGTCCCTCTATTTTTTTAATCACTTTTATTCCTATCACAAGAAATGTAAACACCCTTTGTGATAGAAATAAGGGATGACAGGTCCTCTGTTTGGAGACATCTGGGGTCTCGCCTCTACCTTTGAAAGCATGAGATCCAGAAAAAAATGTAACAAGTCATTGATCTAATGCTTTCAAAAAATAAAAAATATGTTTACATCCACTCTAAACCAGAAGTGACGTTATGACGTTGCTCCAGTCTGGCAATCTGGCTCTTCCTCACCTCTATGGCCAGCTGTGAAAAGTGACGGATTGTTTCCCAATGAGAATGGTAAGCCCAAGAAATGCCGTTGAGTGGCAGGAGGGGGGGGGGCAACCCCTTCCGCTGCTTCTAAAACGTATCCAGCGGCTAATCAGAGTCCCCGGCTGAAAAAAAAAATGACTGGGGTTATGGCTGACAACTTCAGCCATAGCCCAGGTAAACCGCTTCAAACCCGTAACGTGCCTATACATTTTGCAGTCTTGAAGTGCTTTTTTTTTTTTCTTGTTTAAGATTTTTATTTTCTCATAAAAGAACAATAATGAACAGACAGAGAGACAAAACGATACAGTGCATATATTTACATTCATATATGGGGTATCGTTGAAATCAATCATCATGAAAAAATAAAAAAAAGCATGAGTATCTTACAGTCTAGAATATGAGATGAGCATTGTGATAGAAGAGCACTGTAAAAAATGCCTATGTAATAACTATATACGAATATGAACAGTGTCCCTGGACCATAACTAAGGGCTATAGTATCATGCCTCCAGACCACTTTACCACCCCAAATGGGTTCAATCTGTGGCAAAGTGGGGGCAATTGGGAAAAGCAGGTATTTCATCAACCAAAGTTGTAGATATAATATTTAAGATAAAGAAAATTCATAACTCAACGATTACAGTGCTCATTTGCAGATAAGTAAGCAGTCTGATGAACAATCATACTTGTTATAGGAAAAAAAAAGTGAGATAACAAAAAGAGAAAGTCCCATATGTATATTTCACATAAAAACAAAAAAAAAAGAGGAAAGAAAGAAAGGGAGGAAAGAAAAAAAAAAAAAAAGGGAAAGAATCTCTCCAGGTGATGGTCTGAATAGTAAATAACTTACTGAAGTTAAGTATTGAAATAACTGGTTCATTATTGAGGTAACAGTAATGACTGGTCAAAATCGGGAGAAAAATTGTGTTTTACCCATGGTTGCCAGATCTGCGTAAATTTATCAATCCTATTCTCCTCTATAACCGACATTTTAGCGTGGATCAAAGCTCTATTCATTCTGTGTTTGGCTTCTGCTACTATTAGGGTTTTGGACTTCCAGGCTTTGGCTATGGTTTGTTTAGCTGCGGTATTAAGCTGGATGAATAGTTTAAATTGAGAGTGGTTCAGTGATGGTGGTTTCAGGTTGAGAAGAGCCATGGCTGGATCGGGAGGAATAGAGCATTCCAGGGCTTTAGAGGCCATACCAAAAATATTGGCACAGAATTCTTGGACTACTGGACACTGCCACCATATATGGAAGTGGGTACCTGGGTAAGGGCATCCTCTAAATCAATTATTAGGATATGTGGGGATAAATTTAGCGATTCTGGCAGGCACCAAATACCATCTTGCTAAGACTTTAAAATTAGTTTCCAAAGCAAAGCAATTCGGAGAGGAATTTTTTGTAGCAAGCCATATATTAGACCAGTCATTAGAGTCAAAAACACGATTCATATCTGTGGCCTATTTGTCAGTATAAGAGGATAATACATCATTAGGAAGAGTAGTAAGTTGATGATATAACAAAGATATTAAACCTCTGATATGAGGAACACTCTTGCAAATACGTTCAAATTGAGTCATTTGATTGAGTGCTAAACCAGTCTGGAGAAGAGGAGTATAGAAGTTTTTAATTTGTAAGTATCGGAAGATTTCAGATCTTGGAAGCCCATAGTCATCGCAAAGTGATGAAAATTCTAGAATATTGGAGTTATTACATACTTGATGGAATCTGGTTAAGTTTGAGGTAGACCAGGCAGAGAATGATTTTGGATATTTCCAGGCTGGGTAGAAATCAGGATTACAGAGGAATGAGAGGAGAGGGTTGTGTGTAGATTGAAGGTTGGAAGGTCTACCAAATTTATCCCAAATAAATAAGGAATGCTTAGTAATGGGGTTTGAAATATATGATCTATCTTTGGGATGGATCCACAAGATATTGGCAACAGATATAGGATCACAGTCAACAGATTTGATTATCACCCAAAGGGGTGTTTCAGCAGTTGAGTGGTATTTTGGAAGAAGTGAGAGCTGTGCAGCAGAATAATAGGAAGCAAAGTTTGGTAAACCTAGTCCGCCCTTCAATTTACTAAGGTATAACGTGGCCTTTGGTATCCGTGGTTTAGTTTTACCCCAGATAAAGGCTAAGACTCTGCGTTGTATGATTCTGAGGAAGTATGCTGGTAATGGGATGGGTAGAACCCTGAACAAATATAAGAATTTTGGTAAAAGTGACATTTTTATAGCATTAATCCGTCCCAACCAAGATAACGGGAGGGAAGACCATTGCTTCATATAATTAGTGACTTGTTTAAGTAAAGGGAGGTAGTTAGCCCTAGATAAGTCTTTGAGTGATGTTGTGAGTTGAACACCTAAATAAGGTAATTGGGTAGGGACCCAGTGGAACGGTAGGGTGGATTGGAGATGTATGAGATCCCTCTGTTCCAAGGAGATATTGAGCACATTCGATTTTGTGGGGTTAACTTTGAGTCCAGAGGCTGTAGCAAATTTATCCAAAATATTTAACAAATTTGGAGCAGATATGTGTGGGTGAGATAAAAAATATGAGGATATCGTCAGCAAAAAGACGGTTACCAACATAAATACCTATTTCGATACCTTTAATATCTAAATTAGATCTGATTAGTTGTGCCAATGGTTCAATAAGGAGAGCGAAAAGTAGGGGAGATAAGGGACAACCCTGTCTTGTACCTCCTACAAATATTCATCATAGCGGATTTATAACCGGCATACTTAATGTATGCTTTTGGATGATCATACAATGAGGAGATCCATTTTAGAAAATGATTCCCAAATCCCCATTTTTTGGAGCATATAATGCATATATGGCCAGGTGACAGGTGACAGAATCAAACACCTTCCTAATATCTAAGGATACGAGGCATGATGGAATACATCTAGTCTTAGCTGCATGCATGAGTAAATGAGTGTGTCTGATGTTGTCACCTGCCTGTCTTTTTGGCATAAAGCCAGTTTGATCGCGGTGTATTAATTGACCTATAATGTTATTGAGGCGAGTAGCCAAAATTTTAGCTAATAGCTTGATATCTAGGTTGAGGAGGGATATAGGACAGAAGTTCGTCCAGGAAGTAACATCTGAATGGGGTTTGGGAATCATCACTATAATGGACGTAAGCGTTTCTGTCCGAAAGGATTGATTTGTAAGGATGGAATTAAAGGCTCTGGTCAGAATAGGTGCTAAAATGATGTTGATATGAAAAAAAAAGGTGGAGAAAAAGAGCCAGTTAAACAGTAAGCAGCCTGGTGAGAACAGGTAAATGGAGTAGAGATTACTTTCGACCAGCAATTATTGCTGGAATCAGGTGCAAGCTGGACAGTTTAAGTTTGTGTATCAGTCCATTGAATCCTCATTGGAGGGGGCTGGGTTTTCAAACCTTCCATGTTTGTGATTATGCTGACGAGAAGATGGAGAGACTCTTCCAGAATTCGTTGCAGTATTTTGCTGAGGAGATCTTGAAGCTGAGCGTCTGCGGGAATGATCAGTAGATATGGATTTGTCGGCGATGCCCATTTCAACCAGGGCGGATTGCAGGTCTTCTGGGGATCTGCAAGCGAATTTCGTTTCTAAGTGTGTAAAGCGTAGAGAAAAAGGAAATCCCCAATGATAGGCGATTTGATGCTGTTGCAGAATCTGTAATTGGGGTTTGAGTGCACGTCGTTTAGCGACCGTGAGAGGAGAGATATCAGCAAAAAGTTGATATGTATAACCCTGAAATTGCAGGGAATCTTTATCCCTAGCGGCCGCCAATAATTGCTCCTTGGATCTATAATAGTGAAATTTAGCTATTATATCTCTTGGGGGGCCATTTGTTTTGCGTGGGGCTAAAGATCTGTGCACCCTGTCAAGTTCCAATCTTTCCACTGGTATACCAGGCTGTAATTCCTGAAATAACGCTGTAATAGTGGCTTGGAGATCAAGGACAGTCTCTGGAATTCCTCTAATTCTCAAGTTCGATCGTCTGTCCCTATTTTCCTGGTCTTCTAAACGTGACTGTAATAAAAGATTTTCTTCCTTTTAAATTTAAAATTTCTGAGGTGTTTTGCTGTGCATGGCAATCTAGGTCATCCACTCTAATTTCAAGCTCAGAGGTTCTCTGGCCCAGTTCTCTAATTTCCTTAGTTAATTTTTCAGTTATTTGGTCTGACGTTTTCTTTAATGCTTTTTGTAGCATTTTTTTCAAATTTATTAAACATATTGTCATTGAGATTGTGCTGAGATACCTCAGCCTCAGATTCTGAGTCTGCAGTGTCTTCTGGCAGCTGAGGGGGCGCTTTCTTACAGCGCTGTGTGGGAGTCTGTGAGGAAACAGCCGCCGCCATTTTAGGTGACAGTCTGGCCGGCACTGTTTTAGCTAAGGACACTTTTTATATTTAGCTTTTTGGCCCCGCAGGACCATTATTTTATCACCTGGGGTCTCTGTGTGGCTGGTGCTGTGATTTTGTTCCGTTCGCGGTACCGCTGGGACCCGTAGTCCTCCGGTCTTTTCTCCCCTCGGAGCGGAGCTCTAAGCAAGCACTACCGCTCGCTCAGGCATCCGCGCATGCGCCAAGTGCTTTTTTTTTTATCCTTTTTTTTAGTTCTCACATCTTACTTTTTTCTCTGTGCACAACAAGCATACAGAGAGAGAAGCACAGTGCCATCTGCAGGCTGGAGTGCTTTGCTTGTTGATGAATAACTATATTTTTAGAAATTTCCTATTTTAATCTCACATACACTCTAGTACTATCTACGATAGACATTTACATTTAAAAAATTAGTTTAGATTCGTTAATCTAATTATGTAGTTTTGTTACATTTGGTTGATTCGTTCAATTTGTATTCAGGATTCGTATTCGGAATTTGTTTTATGTATTTTATCAAATTTTCTTTGAATTTACTGATAGTTTTTGTATTCAAAATGTTCGAATCGATAAATTTAGAATCGGTCGAATCAAAATTTTTTGATTTTTTTTTTTTTTCTTTTGGAATGCGGCAGCCAAAATGTTTTCATCTAAAAAGTACATTTTGATTAAAATGACAATTTAAATCACCTTTGGCTTAAAGCGGAGTTCCGCCAATTTAAAAAAAAAAAAATACAAATACTGCAGCTGCTGACTTTTAAAATAAGGACGATGTCGGCACCCAAGGCAGAACCGTCCCTCGGTCCTCGAATGCTGCCGCCGCCATCTTAGGTACCTTGCGGCTTCACTTCCTGGCTCTCTACAGTCGAGTCGCGCTTCGCAATCCGAATGGTCCCCGTTGTTACTGGGGACCCGTGTGTCTCCCAGCAGACAGCAGGGGGGGTGGGAACAGGAAGTGGCGTAGACCCCCACAGATTCTTCGGGGGGTCTATGCCCGAAAGTGGGTGCAAATATCTGTCTTATACAGGTATCTGCACCCCCTCCCCCTGAAAGGTGCCAAAATGTGACACCGGAGGGGGGAAGGGTTCCAAAAAGCAGAAGTTGCCCTTTTGGGTGGAACTCCGCTTTAACTAAAACAGCACTATTTTGAAATGGTACTCTAATAACAGACACAGTCTTTGATTTTAGAACTATGTTCACAGTTCAAATTTGAATGGAATTCGATGTAAAATTCTATTTTCAGAAATTCAGATAAATTCTGTTTTGTTATCCAGAGCATTTGGTAAACTTTGTTTATACTGTATTTTGGGTTTTCAGATATATCCAACTCTCTGAATAACGAAAAATTATTTGAAACAAAACCAACTGCACATGACTAATCTAAGACATTGAACATTTGTATTGCACCGTCTTGGGGCATTAAACTTACCACATGCAAGAGATAGCAACACACATAGGTTCAGGAAATTTGTCATCTTCATGACTTCTTTAAAAAAAAGAAGAATATAAGAAATAATCAGTAAAAAAAACAACAACAAAAGCTTAATCAGTTGCTGCCCGCTCATCGTCAAATAATGGAGGGACGGTGCGGCCAATTAAAGGGGACGTACAGGTACGCCCATTTGCCCACCGCTGCCATTGTGCCGACGTATATCGGCGTGCAGCGGTCATCAAGTGGTTAAACTTAGACTAATCTCATCCCACTCAAGTTTACCGGCCAGCAAAAAATGGCGGGGGGTCCCCCCCAAAATCCATACCAGACCCTTATCCGAGCAAGCAGCCATGGCAGGCCAGGAAAGGAGGGGACGAGCGAGTGCCCCCCTCCTAAACCATACAAGGCTGCTTTGCCCTCAACATGGGGGGGTCAGAGGGGGACGGGGTCACCCGTTTATGTCACCGGGTGGCCCCACCCTTGCCTATATAACAGCTGTCACAGCCAAGAGACAGCAGTCGGCGGGATGCCTGGCATTGAAGCAGAGCTTTTTTTTTTTTTTTTTTTTTTCGGGTCAGTCGGGCGCTGTGATTGAAGATGGATGGACATTGTGGAACACCCATATCCCCCCATTCACATGGGGGGGGGGCAGGATCTGGGATCTTGTTAAAGGGGGCTTCCAGATTCTGATAAGCCCCCAGCCCGCAGACCCCCACGACAATGGTTGGGGAGATGTATCAATGAGGCTCTTGGCCCCATCAACATGGGGGCAAGGTGCTTTGAGAGGGACCCCAAAGCACCCTCCCCATGTTGAGGACATGTGGCCTGGTACGTTTCAGGAGGGGGGGCGCTCTCTATTTCCCCCTATCCTGGCCTGCCATGGCTACTTGTTTAGATAAGGGTCTGGTACGGATTTTGGGGGGGCCCCCATGCCATTTTTTTTATGGAGGGGGAGGGGGGAACCTCACGCCATTTTTTTGTTTTTTTTATCTATATTGCTGGGAGCCGGCAACACATTACAGCCACTGGCAATTTTAAATCACATTTCTTCCTTTGATACAAGTCCCCTGGGGCAGGACCCAGGTCCCCAAACACTTTTTATGACCATAACTTGCATATAAGCCTTTAAAATTAACACTTTAGATTTTTCATGTTCGTGTCCCATAGACGTTGTTCGCATGTTCGCACAAATTTTTTGTCTGTTCGCATGTTCTGATGTGAACTGGGGGGGGGGGGTAGTTATGTTTTTTACATACTGTCACCAGTCAGTATCTTTGATCATTGCCCCACCAGTTATATGATAACACTGTACTGCACTGGTGACAGTATGTAAAACAAATAGTGAAAATATATATATAATATAATTTTTTTTTTTTTTTTTTTTTTTTTTAATTTCTTAATTTTCCAAAAAAAGTGAAGAATTACAAATTCAAAAAACTTGCAACGCCTTTTACTAACTTGGACTGTCTTCTTTCAAAAAATTGGTCATTTGAGAGGGGCATTTGTACTATCCTGGCTTTTTTGGGCCTCACAAAATTAGATCAGCCATCAGTCCATCAGGATTGATCGAATTTCAGATATATATCCCATAGTT